>JABFFJ010000329.1:0-18643 GCA_013623715.1 Fusarium verrucosum
CAGTAAAAGCCCCCCCCCCCCCCGTCATCAAAATCAAGATCCGTTTGGCGCCACCTGGTCAAATATGATCAGAGGCCACTGGCCTCCCTGCTGAATGCCATTGATGTCGTTTGCCGATGGGCTGGATGTGACACCCGGGACGCCCGCGCCAGTTGAGGCATCTCGTGTAGTGCCTCCGAGCGTCAGGAGAGTTGATGCGCTGAACCGATCTTGCGTATCAGCGATGGCCGAAGTCCAGTCGTGCCAGGTGTTTCCACGGCTCTGCCAGAGTACCTCGGGCTGAGGCGGTACCTGGGTGGGTTGTGAGAATGTGAGCATTGGGTTTACCTGCGCCACAGAAGACGGAAGTGCCGATGCGGTAGCTGCGACTGTGGCAGCTTGTGCTGATGTGTTGTAGAACATGGCACCGGCATCGTAAGCGGGAGGTGCCATGCTGTTCTGTGGGTGTTCGTTGTAGGTGAGTGTAGGATAAGGGGCCTGTCCATTCAGGTCGGAATCTGGAAAGTAGCTTTTAGTGGATGGAACTTCACTCTGAACCCCTCCACTGGTGACCGCAGATTGAACCTGGGATGAGGGATAGGTCGAGGTTTGAGATGGCTGTTCTTGTTTGATATCCGGTGTCATGGATGGCTGAGTACTCTTTGTCTCTTTGTTGCGCATATCATGATCAATCCACGCAATCGTGCGGTCAATGATATTACCAATCTCAGCACCGAGACGATTTTCCGAGCCTGTTAAACCGTTAGGGCTGACCGATCTGTACACTAGGCTCTGGAACTTACCGACAAGAGAGCCAACTTCGTCAAGAATGCCGACCCAGCCGTTCATCTCCTCCCGCAAGGTGGCGATGGCCTCGGGAGTCGTTTCAAAACGTCTCTCCCACATAGCAGCCAGCATGGTGAAAGCGCCAGCTGTGTACATTGAAGTTTGATACCACGTCGTATCGAGACATTTGCACTTCTGGATCTCCATCTGGCACCGCAGCATCTGGCGTGAGACATCCTCGCAGATGAACATGCTCTCCGCCATCATGGCCCTGTCGCTCGTCATGGCGACTGAAGGATGGCGCAGACAAAGACGGAATTCAAGTGCCCATGTCTTGGCGTAAAGAGCTGCCATGCGCGTTTGCTCCGTTTGCTCAGCATGGTCAATTACCAAATGGTTTGGAAGTTCATCTTCCCAATTCTTGATCTGAGCTTCAAGCGCCTTGACAACACTAACATAGGTTCGAGAATCTCGCCGAACGCTGTAAATATTGGAGTACATCTCCATGTAAATGGGGATGATCTTGAAGCTCACGATGCCTGGCCAGTAAGGGCACGGAATGGCGCGGGATGTGTCGACACCTTCATCCGAAAGAAGCTCATCGGCGATGGGTTCGGGAAAGCCGACGTCAAATTCCTCGACGGTGATAGGCATCGGCCGCCCACGACGTCCAACAACAGCGATGTAGACAGTCATGATGACCCAAAAGGTTCTCTTGCGCAGCTCATGTTGGAGGTTGGTTCCCTCCCCGGGCTTTCTCGACTCTCGGTGCAAGTTAAGTTCCAGTGCGCGCTGAAGCGCAAGATTGGCAATAATTGAAACAACGCCGGGCTTGGGGAAAGCTCTGGTATGCTTGACAATCAGGGCCATGGCCTGGACTGAAGCCAGGTCTCGGGTGCACGTTAGCTCAAAGAATTTGCTGAGGGCGAAATGGTAATGCTTGTCGGATTGATCGTTCATTTGGGTGCGTTGATCAACCTGCTGCCAATTTCTTGTGCCATACTGGTAGCAGATGATGGCGAAAACCATGTGCACGCTGACAAGCTCGGCCACTGAAGGTTCAAAATTAGGTTCATCGTACATGCGCGTCAACTGTAACCCTGTTTAGCAACGAAGATTGAGAAAACGAGATGAAAACTTACCAATTGCATGAAAGAGGGCTTGTGAAGGACGGGAAGAAAGGCGGAAAAGGTCATGAAATACCACTCAGCGTAGGTAAAGGCATCTTCGCGAGAGGGCATCTCAGCCTGCATAGGAGGATTTATTTGCATGATGGACTGGAGGAATGACTGTGGCGACTTATTGTACGATGGCGCCGCGTTTCCAGCAACCGGGGGCTCCTCCACGTCTGGTGGCTCGAAGGATGCGAGGTCGACTGTCATTCCTAGGATCGACAATCGCGTACCCCCGATGGAACTCAGAGGAGCGTTGTCAAGTCCAACTCCGAGGTGATTCTCATGGGGGCGGGACTCTAGAGTGCGAGGAAAGCTTGGAGACAAGCTGGGGCCGGATGCAGAGTCCTTGAACCATGCGGTGCCGACCTGGGACCATGCTTCGCCGGTATTTGGATCAGGGATTGGATTGCCCATGTCGTCAAAGTTGACATCAGGAGGGTATTGCACATAAGGCGACCACTCCCAGGGCTTGACTTCGACGCCCTTGTTGTCGAGAAGCTTCTCAAGATCACGGATATGGGAAAGCATGTCGCTCTTCTCCCTTTCCAACTCCTGCAGGTACCCTCTCCGCTCTGTGCGCCCTGTCACGCGATCTGTAACATAGCATTCGAGATTCTGGTTGGTACAGTGGGAGCATCCTTCGGGGAGCGCATCGCATCGAATCTTGCGAACCTGTCAATTTTACGCGGTTAGCATAGTCTGTCTTGTGGGGGAGTGGTCTGAGATTAATGACGTGCCTTGCATCTGTCGCATGCTTGGCCAGTGCGTGTATAAGACTGTAATCGGTTCTTGACAACGCTGGAGAAGTCGTCTGGACCGCGCTCTAGCCGGGGAAGCTTGACTTTTCCGGGGGCCTGGATTTGACCATCATCGTCGCCGTTGCTCGCCGCCCGCTTCGCAGGTCTTCCGGGCATCTTGGACCTTGGGCGCGGGGAGATGCCCCTCGATGTAGCGGGTGAAGAACTCGTGGAAGATGCGGCGGAGGAAGAGGCGCTCTTGTTGCTGGCGCTCGTCGATGACGCGGTGCTGGCCTTTGTCCTGGCCGTGCAACGAGATATCGCGGCAGGCTGGCGCGGGCGCCCCCCAGTGGGTTTGGTTGAAGTCGCAGTCGCAATCGCAGTTGCAGGGGCCTTGAGAGCGGCGAGGGAAGGGTTGCAGTTGTAGGGAAAAGTATCCGGAGCCCAGGCGAGGGCAGGGTAAGATCGGGTGTCGAAAGGCCAGTAGAGAGGGCCTGGGCCTGGCTGCGACGTCAACGACAGCGACGTGTGAGGAGTGCAAAAGTTGGTGATGGAAGAATCGAGGTTGCGCTGGGATATGGTCTCCATCATAGGTAACCTATGGAAGGTACTGACTGGAACGGGAACGAGAACTCGAGCTTGCTACTGGCTGCTGCTGGGCTGCCGGCACTGGGGCTGACACTGTACAGGGGATGGGCTTAGCGGGGAATGCGCTCCAGTGTGCATTAGCGGCCTTCCGGGGCGGGTTTGGGGACGGCCGGGACACTGGGTGGAGGCGCAGGTGTAGGCCTCAGCGAACCCCAGTGGGCGGACGTGAGTGACGTGAAGAGTCCAGTTGGAGACGAGACGGACGGGATGAGAGGGAGGGATGATTTGCCTGTGATTTGCGGTCGAAATGGTCTAGACTCTAGATGTGGCTGCGTATGATTTCTGTTATTCTGTGTGGATTGAAGAAATGTAAGATGTTCGAGATAATTGTAGTATATGTAGAGTATGTATGTGTATTGTATTGTATTGTATTGTAGGTACTGATGGAGCCAGGGTTACGAGGCTGGCGAAAGTCTGGTCTTATAAGCAAAGAGACCTGATGGATATCTGGGGTTGTAACCATCCATCATCTTTAGTTTACCTCTTAGTTTGGTGGGTTAAAATAGATACACCTACCTTAAGTTACCTACCTTTACAGTACCAACAGATGTCCCCGGAGTGGGCGCTCAGTAGATTGTTCCCATCACCAGCTTCTCTCTGTACGGAAGGCCCGTCTTCTGATGGAAGAAGCACAGACATATTCTCTATCCAACATGGAAGATGGCTCATCCGCGATCGAGGTATTGCTGCTGGCGGTGGCCTTCTAGAAGAATACCGGTAGACAGAGAAGCAGCCACGATACGTGACGATGGATGAATTCTCCGTAGCCCAGAGTATGACATCCAACAGGAACAGGGAGGAGGCGCTGCAAGGGGGATCAACTCCGCTGTGGACGTCTAGACCGTGGTCTTTTCCTGGGCAAGCCACGCAGCTCTGGCCAGTATAAACACAATGATGCTGTGGCTGAAGGAGACAGGGCCAAGGAGAAGCTCGGAGGTCCCGTCAGATTTGGCCATGACGATTCGCTACCGAGAATGTCAGGAAAACGAGCTGGAGAGCGGAGTCGTGAGCGAGCTAAGACAAGGAGTCAGCTCTTGGAACATCGTATCATGATGATTTGCATGCAACCTACCTAGACAATGAAACCATGGAACCATTGATGGAACTGCAACCCTACTAAAGACAGGACAAGACAAGTCTTGCTTAGGTTGTGAGTGATTGACTTCAGGTCGGTCGGTGCCTTGCTGATCAGGCCCAGCCATTCATTGGAGTTGATGATCCCGCCCGTTCCCGCTACGGACGGCATATGTCAACCTTGATCTGCTGTGGCGCCGGCCTTGTATCGGGGATATATTTGAAGGGCCAATGGGTGGGATGAGGTGGCAGATTGCCATGTTGCTGAATGTTGAACAACGTGGGCATAACGGATGAAGCGATGGAATGGATTGCTGGGGTGACGTGGAAACACGTTTAGCCAACATGACCAAAACTTGACAAATATTTGCTCCCCAGTATACATGTATGTATATGGACCTCGAGATCGGCTTCTCCTCACTTGGTGAATGACGTGTTGCAACATAGGAATGTCAAAATTGAGTGTAATAGTGCAGAGACGCAGCATCATCATCATAGGTACCTACCTTGGAGACAGATGAAGATACAGATACAGTACAAGCACAGTATAACAACATGTGACGACCCTTGACGTGCCCCGCTCTGGATGGCACAGCCTGGACAGCCCCATCCTTACATCTCACTCGACTCTAATTACCCCTCCACACTAATGAAAGTGTCTAAACTAAACTGAACTAAACTAAACCCAAGATCGAAACTGCGAAACTCGAAAATAACAACTACGTTACGCTATCTCAAGATTAAGTTACGAAAATCAGCAGATCCAAGACGAACTTTTGTCCATATTCTCCTGCCAAGAGCTCGAGAACCATCTCTCACCTAATTCAACGGCTCTCTCGGCTTGACTTCCAAGCCCTAGGGACTTGCTCCAACCCAACATGTCTCTCGAAATAGTCCCTCTCGAACACTTGCCAAACTCGCACAAGGTCTACGTTGCCCTGTTCCGTGGCGTACAGAACGCGGCCTTTTTGCACCAGCAGCTGCTCGCCCGGAACCCCCAGTTCGAGTACGCCTTCATCGATGCCTCAGTGGTGAGTTCCGCTCAGTCTCACTCAGTCGGAGTACCCGACTTGGGTATAGGGCGGGCAATTCATTAATGCGGAGTCTCTCTCATCAGGTTGTCTCCCGGCTTCAATTGTTATCCGCTGTCTTCAAGGCTACATCGACGGCTGTGAATCGCGCTCTTAGGACTCCCAACGTTCACTCCGAGATTGTCTGTGCCATGAGCTCCTCTAATAACGTAATGATCCTCGTTCCTTGCATCTTACCTAGCACTGACCAGTCTTGTCCAGATTGCTGATGCCTACCGTCGATATGGTATCTCGCCGTCCACCAAGGACCTCATTGTTGTCAAGGTCACCTTTCCCGGTGACGATGGTGCTGAGCCGTTGACCCATGACCAGATCTGGGAGCATCTCAAGTCCAACGTCGAGGGAGAGGCTTTGCCCGTCACAGATGACCGGATCTCTACCACCACTGACGTACCAAAGGTGCGCAGGTACTACAAGTTGAATGGACTCAAGTGGCTCGATGATATCCAGGAGGAGAAGGTCAAGAAGGAGGAGATGGAGTCACTCGTCATCGGCGCCATGGCTCTAAGGGGTGTATGAAGCTCAGTAATAAGTTAAAGCTTCACAGTCAATTAAAATAATCACGATTAAAGGTTAAAACGTAAGTCATTTCTTCATCTATACTTGATCTATCTCGGATATTGAGATGCTAGACGGACGTCCTGGACTCCTGATCGCTACCCATGCTGCAAAACAAAAGAAACAAAGCCATAATATCAAGTTCTTTTCTCTTTCCTTTTCTCTTTTTGAGTTCTTCTTTTTCACTCCCTTAAGCCAGACCAACGGCGCTCTTGAATCGTCGGACAAGCTCAGCCCAGAGAGCATCCCGGCTGCCCCTGGTGCGCTGCACCGCATCCTTGTTCTCATGCGCGCGTCGGAGGAGGTACTTCATGCACTCGCCAGTGGTTCCCCATACAAGGTACTTGTAGGCGGGCAGGATATTGGTCTTGTCCGACTGGCCAGCCTCGACAAGCTCGCAGCTGACCTCGTCAGCCATGCCCTGAAGCTGGGCGAAAGCTATGTCGGACTTGGCTCGGCCGGCCTCCAAGATAGCACGGCTTCGTCGGACGGACTCGGCGTTGTGAGAGGCGACGACAAGGCTGGCAGCGGGGTACTCGCCGGAACCCTTGACGTCAATGTTCCACTCGCGGGTGAGAACGCTGGCTGCGAGGGAGTCGAAGCAGGCATCAGTGTCCTCCTTGGTGTCGTGGAAGAGCTCCCGAGGGTCGGAGTTGAGGTAAGCACCACGGACGATCTTGACACCGAGAGCGAAGTTCTCGGCCTGGGCAAGGCGGAGGTGGGCGGAGAGAACCTCAGGACACTTCTTCTTGTAGGCTTGGTAGGTACCAAAGATGACAGCTTCACCAAGACCCTTGTTGTACTTGCGAGTGAACTCTAGGGTCCAGTCGTCAATGCCGTCCTGGAGCATGTCCTGTTCGGCGTCGAAGAGGAGGCGGACACCTCGCTCGTGGGCAAGCTGGCAGATGGAGTCTATGGCCTTGTACATGGCGGGGCTGGGAGGAAGACGGTCCTTGAGTTGGTGGAGAGCGATGCTTCCGGCGCCAGTGAATTTGAGGGCGACGAAGTCACTGGGCTCAGCCAGGCGGACAGTTTCGAGAGTGCCTCGGGCCCAAGGAAGAATCTCGTTCTGAATGAACTCGTCGGTCTCTATGGCGCCACTCTTGAGGCCGTCACCCTCATCCTTGGTAAGAACAACCTCCTTGGCGTAGTTGAGGATGACACCGGTGAAACCAATGTTCTTAAGTCCATCGATAGTCTTTTTGATCTCGGGGGACTTCTCGCCGGCGCAGAACTGAGCGTAAAAGGTCTTCTTGAGGAAGTATCGCAGAAGGGGGTTCTTATCGGGGTTAAGAAGAGGGTTGGTGGTGTTGGCCAGAATACCCATGACGTGAAGAGACGGAGGCAGGAGGAGAGGTGAGGAAGAGACGGTCATGGTGGCGAGAGATCGCAGAATCATGATGAGAGGCAGGACGGAGAGAGGGGCCTTGCTGGGAGCGGTAGGAGGAACAGGGTCGGGAATCTGCTGCTGCTGGATGAGGGTGTTTGTGCGTCGCTCAGAGGAGTGGATGTGACGGCGAGTGGTCATGTTGGTCTCTGTGATGGTGAGGCATGGTCGAAGAGTGTTGATGGTGATGGCGTTGTAGGAGGGTACTGTCGCCCAGCGAAGGGGCTGGGCAGTCCCTCGCCGAAGGGCCGAGCTCATTATGAGATGTGTGTGTGGTGTTGAAAGTTGGAAGCCCTAGGTGTTTTATGACGGGGAGGCTGGATCAGTATGGAGGGACCCGAATAGTGAATGGATGTGTTTGTTTTTGGGGGTTGTTTGTTTACGGAGCGATGATGCTGGAGAAGTTGAGCTTAGTTCTATCTGGTTGTGTTTGGAAAGAGCAAGGCGATGAACGGGTGGCAGAGAGGAGAGCCTCCATATTATATCTCCCTACCTACCTACCTACCTATCACCGACTAGCAGTTCACATCAGTGTCGGTTGACTGCGGTGCCCGTGCCTGAATCTGAGCGGGAGTCTAGGGGTGGGCGTGTGAGGGAGGTGGCGCTATCTCGAGCCATGTCTAGGTATGTAGGTAACCATCTATACAATCTCCCTGGTCCTGTTCTTTCCCCATTCCAGACAATTCTCTTTGCCATTGGTCTCCAATTAAGCTACCTACCTTACCTTAGTAGGTAGTCAGTCAGTCAGTTCATGGTTACAGTCATGGTTACGTTATGCCCTGGTCAGTGTTGCTTCCTCTGCAAAGGCCGAGCCGGGCTGCACTGTCACGACAAACGAGGCGAAAATGGTAAAAAGAAAAAAAGACCCTGGTGGACGGGGCTTATCGGCCGTCACGTGGCTGACTCTGGGCTACTGCAACCGCTAGCTCTGCATCACCACCGAGGGGCCGCATGTAGCCGTTGAGGGGCGTGGGGGTGTGTATCTGTCATTTGGACTTGGGAGAGATTAGAAGCTGGGGTAGGTTGTTTCTCTGATTGCCGCAACAGGCCGCGATCCCAGTAAATACATGTTATGTAATTGGTGACAGCGACAAAGCTAGCAGCACAGGGCACCGTGGGGAAATCTGGGAGATGCATCGCCAATTTCTTTTGAGTCTATGTAGGTACTGTACTGTACTCGAGATTAACATCAAGATGGCTTGTGCTGAGACCAAGACAAGCGGAAGAGTCTTGTGACTTGCTCTGATGACGGTACCTGTATACCAACTAACTTTCCAAGCCACGCCGCCATTGTTGGGCAATGATGTGCAAGGGCTGCTGATGTGTGGTTGCAGTCGGTAGATAAGAGATATATACCGACATGACGAATGGGGCTCTGCTGCCATATCTTTTCTGGCTCTGCTGGTAACTAGGCTGGGTCAGGAAATGAATGTTCCGTCTCGCTAGAAGTTTTGCGCAGTGTCTGCTTATCGATGATAGCTCCATAAAAGACCGATCAAAGCCGCTCCTCAAGCTGGCTTGAGCAGGAGAGGTGTTAACCTAGAGACCTAAACTCGGAGTGCCAATAACAAGACACGGGCAGACGGGTTAGCTTTTTCTATCTGAATTGCTTGTGCTGGTCAATGCTAGGTACTAAGTCATGAACCATTAATCCAGCCTTGACATCTACAGTTTATATTGCATTGTACATTAACTTGCCCAGTTACATCACCGGCCCAGATCATCTTCCCTTGTCCTTGAGCCCCGACGTCGCAGAAACTCGACATACCCAATCGGTCTACCTCGGGCTAAGCCGAGCACATCTTGAATCCCACCGTACGCAAGACCAAACAAGAGCCCGTAACGCGCGGTCCGGGCGGCCGTTATGAGTGACAGGCGATCTAGATGCATACGCCGAATATCGGCGCTTATTAGCTCACTCGTCTCATGTAAAAGAAAAGCAAAACCCTGCTCCACATCATGCAATCAATGCTTGCAATATCTACCCGTCGCTTCTCCATGGGATTTTGCGCATTTCCACCCATTCCTCTTAGTCAAGCCAAGGTGCAAAATTAAATAAAATAAAAAGATAGCAGACCAAGAAAAGTAGCTACTTACGCCAGAGGGAAAACGCGCCAGCGACTGTGAGCGTAGCTATCGTTGTGGAAAACATATCGCTCGCCCCGCGATACCGATCAACCGTGCTCTCCAGCGACAAGGCCAGCATGCTCCAAAAGCCCGTCTTGAGACCCATGCGGAAGCCCTCTCGGATGCCGCCCTGCATGGCGTGGTAATTTTTGCTCTTGTGGTAGAAGTACCACCCTGTCGTTGTGTCGGGCATCTTGTGTGCATGCTCGGCCCGGAACCGCAGCTGCGCCATCTGTCCGCCCTGCGTTGCACCAAGCGAGAAGCCCACGAGCGCAGACGAGAGAGTTCCCAGAATAAGCCGCGTTGGCGTCGCGACAGAAAGACGAGGAAAGGTATCCTGGGGGAAGCTTAGGTCTGAGGGCATTGCGGTGCCGGGGATGGGTGACGGAGTCGGAGTCGGGGTCGGAATCGGAAAGGGAGATGGAGCGGCCATTGTGTCGTCAATTTGGGATATGATTTTGGCTATTTGCTCTGAGAAGAGACTGTCTCGAGGCTCTGCGACTGTGGAGTCCTAGTGGTGGATGCGGAGAACGAGAGACGGGTCGGAGTTTGCAGCAATCCCGGCGCCGCTTGGTGTCGGTTCTGTGTATATGTAGGTAGGTAATGAAAATGAGGGGCTGAGCTGAGTTGAGTTGGTGTTGGCCATAAAAGGATTTAATAATTTATGCCTGATAGAAGTTTGATGTAGGTAGATATGTATGAGAGCCTTGAGAGGTGGATGTGTGATGAATTACTAAATGCTCATGCCATGAGCAGTGCGTTTGTACATTTGGCACGGTATCTACGCACGGTCTGTATTTACATGAATCTACCAAGGTATGTACGAGGCCAAGGTAACCTTGGACACTTTGACAGTTGAGCAGTCAATGAATACACGCTATCAGATTCAGGCCGTGTTGCTCAAGAATTCATAATAAGAAAATTCAGTCTTTAGGCGATTACGTGGGAATCATCTTCTCATATCTTTACGACCCAATGTCACAGATGCATACGTCAATACCTTGTCCAAATGGCATTCTAGGGTAGCACCGGATTTCCATTCTTGAAGCTGTCACCTTTTTGCTCCTCCCTTTATATCGTTCCAGGGATCCAGCTGTCACTGCGCTGTCACATATTATCCTTAGAAAAATGACGTATCGAGATGATTCCGATCTTACAGCGCAGCATTTCTAGACCCCATCTCGTTTGAAAATTAAGCTGGGATATCGTACATATCAACGGAGACTGTATTATGACAAGATTCAATACTATTTCACTTTACGCGTTTTCACGTGATCCCGCGACAAGTTGAGCCACGATTGGCCCCGCTGAATGAATCGAGCATCATGCCCCTCGTGAGAACAAAGAGCTAGAGATACTTGAACTCTGACGTCTTTCTCAAACTTTCAACTCCAAGATCGACAAAATGGTATGATCCTGATCGTCTCCGATCCCCTAATGCGCTTCGATGCTGACAAGATCTCAGACTGACGTCGATGACGCACACATCTCGGTGCGTTTCAAGCACGGCATCCATACCATCTACCTCTTCATCGACGCCGTAGCTCCCTTCTCCAACACCACCACCGAACTCCTCAGCATTCTGAGCGAGCGATATCCAGGTGGCCTTACCACATCGATCACGCCTCACAAGAAGACTGTCTTCGATGCAGACTCGACTCTTGCGTTCGGTGCATTGAAGGCTCCAAATGATCCCTCGGTAGGATGGGTTAGACTCAAGACGGGTGATGGGGAGATCACGCCAACGAAGCTGGGATTGAAGAACAATAGCCTTGTTGCGTTTGCTGTGGCGGATGGGGATGATGAGCCTGAGTTTCAGGTCGAGTGGCCGAAGGATGAGGAGCTTTACGAGGAATGAGTTATGGATGGAACTCATTTGCGCCAAGTCCACCGTCTTCCTTTGATGTTAGTCGCGGCTGAGGGGTCTACAAAGTGAGGTTGGCACTATAGGCAACTTTAAGAGAACGACCACGAAATAAACACATGGTAGAGCGTCGACATAATGCACTTATAGGCCTCTGAGAAATTGTAATGGAAACAAAGTACAGTACAGACTACCTACCTAGGTAGATACCCAATTGAGCATTCTACACGATGTGCAAGGGAGGGTGAGTTCGGCTGGCGCGGATCAGGGTTCAGTATCCGTAGCATGGAAGCGGAAAGGCATTGGCGCCACCTTGATCAAAGCAACATCACGCCAGATCCTCTACAGTGCTGACCAAACTTGGATACAATGGAGATAGAGACTGTCGCAATTGTTTCAACTTCAACTTACATGACTCGTTGGACTACCTATTGACGGTGCTTCGTTGGCCTCCCTGAAAAAGGGGTCCATTATCGTATGACTAAGCCATCTTGTCTTGACGGGACGTGTCGTTCGTCAATTGATGCCAGGGGTACCAAGGCCAAGTACCATACCATCAGCACCAACTCTCCTCTCCACGACTCCAAAACTTTTGCGCCGCTCCGACCAACGTCCCGTTGGCTTTTCTCAAACATCACAAACGTGGCTTGCGCATGAGGTTGACTACATGAAAGTCGTGGCTTTTCTCCGCCATGGCCTGGGCCTACTGGTGCCGCTCTCGATAGCCTTCACCATCTACCTCTACATCTTCCCCATCATCCAGGGATGCGCATTCCCCGTCGAGTCGAGAGATAGCCAGGAGGCATATGCTTTGACGAAAAAGTTTCACTGGCCTTCGAAGCCGACAGCTGACGACCATGCTAAGCTTGCACCTTTCCGACTTCTGGCACTGGGCGATCCTCAGCTAGAAGGCGATACTTCGATTATTACAAACTTCCTGGGCACTTTCCCTCACGTCAAGAGTGTTTACAAGCATGCGACGTTTCAGACGAGCCATTGGTGCTTCCGCGAACGAGTACGAACGATAATACACGATATTGTCGACATAATCATGGAGGATCTTCCGTACTGGCTCATGTCACAGCGCAAGCGGTTCGATCTATGGGGCAACGACTTTTACCTGGCGCACATCTACCGTCAAGTCAACTGGTGGTCCAACCCTACCCATGTGTCAGTGCTGGGCGATCTTGTCGGCAGTCAGTGGATCGACGACAAGGAGTTTGAGAAGCGAGGTCGACGATTCTGGAACCGTGTGTTCAAGGGAACCGAGAGGCTGTCGGATGATTTGGCACAAAACCCAAGCAGCGAGTACAACATCTCAGGAGTTTTGGATGGTAGCGAAGAAGCAAAGCTTTGGAAAACCCGGATACTCAACGTCGCAGGAAACCACGACATTGGATACGCCGGAGATTTGACAGAGGAACGGCTGGAGCGCTTCGAACGAGTTTTTGGAAAGGCAAACTACGTACTTAGCTTCGAGCTGCCCATCACAGATCCCGAGACGATAGCGACTATGTACTCTGCCTCCAATCCCGACTCGAAACGAGTGCTCCCCGAGCTTCGTATTATCGCAGTCAACGACATGAACCTCGATACACCGGCCAAGTCTATTCCTTTACAGGATGCGACCTACGGCTTCATCAACAACGTCATTTCAACTGCGCGTTCTGTTGAATACCAGGGTCACTTTAGCCTGATCCTCACACACATCCCCATGTTCAAGCCTGCAGGCATCTGCGTCGATTCACCCTTCTTCGACTTCCACTCTGCCGCGGACGGTGGAGGTCTCAAGGAGCAGAACCAGCTCAGCTCTGATGCCAGCCGCGGTTTCTTGGAAGGCATGTGGGGCATGAGCGCAAAGAGAACTGCCCCTGGAGGTGGCTACGGCCGCGCTGGTCTAATGGTGAACGGCCATGACCACGCCGGCTGCGACACGTACCACTACATCAACCAGACGAACGGTACAGACCCCTCACAGCGTCAGTGGGAAGTGACAAGCTGGGCCGACGCACAGGAGCAGAAGGTACCCGGAAGCGAGGGCATACCCGGGCGACGCGAGATCACAGTACGCAGCATGATGGGCGACTTTGGCGGAAACGCCGGGCTGCTCAGCCTATGGTTCGACCAGGAGTCGTGGGAGTGGAAGTATGAGTACACCACGTGCCCGCTGGGAAGCCAGCACTTCTGGTGGTTTGTGCACATCTGGGATTTCTGCGTGCTGGTGTGGCTCCAGCTGTACGCCCTGCTCTCGGTGCTCGAGGTCTACGGCGTTGATGTGGACGGGCCGTTTTATCGAGGCGTGGTACGGATGAAAGACTTTCTGCTGAGACGAAGACAGAGTGTGAGTGTGAAGAAGGACTAGACTTGGATAAAATGGGAGCATATGTTGGGCTAGCTTCTTGTTTTTGTTTTCGATAGAATACAGAGCGTTCTGGTTTCGCAAAATTTCGCTTGAGATTGCCGTTCGGTGAATTATGCTGTTCAAATGGCCGAGACATAGGATGGAGGTGCCAATCGCAATGAGGACCAGAGTTGAGTAGGCATTGCGACTTGCTGGACTGGAAATGCCAGGCTTGTTGTATTTGCCAAGTTGGAAGTGACGAGAGCTGAGGCCTATGGTAGATGGGCGTACTTTGTGGTAACGGCGTTGTACAGAGACCAGGGCCGCGCGGCGAGGAGGTACGGATCACTTTATTGTATTGTTATGACGAGAAGTTCCTTTCAAGTAAACGGGAAGGGACAGGAAGGGTGATAATCAGTGTGTGAGGCTGAGACTCTGGTTCATTGGATCAGGTAGTTGGGGTTTGCTGTGATGAAGTTTGCCCCGACGCATTTGCTCTTGGACAGCCTGCATCAAGAGCCATGGCGATAACATGATCATCCAGTACCAGCATAAGGTCGCCCATGATGAACATCCGTCTCCTTCTTTCAGCTGACACAAACCGGCCGGCCCTAAGAACCGGCCTATTGCGCGTGGTGTCCCACGCCGATAGCATCAACTCCATGGTGATACAGCCGTTGGGGTTGCCTAGCGACTGCAATATTCGGCGGCCCAACTCTACTTGGCATGAATTTGTTGTGCGGGATCGTGTGTAAAGAGGGCTGCTGTATGTGTGAGATCAAAGGGTTGGGAAGGGTGACTACATAAACCTCCCTCTGACCAGACAGCTGGGTCGATATTGATAGTTTTGCATCATCATCATAGTTAAACGAAACAAGCTTAACGGCCTGATCAACAATCCACAAATAGGATTTTACCCCCAGACACTGGTATAACATGTTGCTTCGACAGGGACTTGTGGCCCTGGTTCTTCTCAATGGTGTCTCTCGAGCAATCCCGCGACGAGAGGAAAGGGATTCGCGGGAACGAGAGCTGAGGTATGCTCTGGCTAGCGATTTGGCCGGAGCAATGAGCACTTCAGCCGACGACTACAAAACGATGTCTGCGGGAACTTACACAGAGACCATCTCGGCAGGATTGGTCAGGACCATCGTAGTCAACGAGCCTACACCCACGACAGCAAACCAGGGGAGTTGTCCAGCAGATTGTGACTGCACGAGGATCACGGATAAGAACAGCGATGAGTAAGTATTGGTCAAGATCATTCAATGCATTGCTGATACGCTCAGGTACTTCCAGTGCCTCACCAACTCTGAATGCAGACCATGCAGAGAGCCTGGCATCACTGCTTCATCTACAAAAGTAAAGCCGATATCGACATGCCCTGTTGGTTGCGACTGCACGAGGATCAAAGATAAAGAAAGCCAAGAGTAAGCCAGTCCCCGCATCATTCAGAGTGGTGAGTTGATATGTAAAGGTACTTTCAGTGCTTAACCCGTGCAAACTGTCGAAGGTGCAGAGTCGGAGGATCACCCCATTAAATGCAGGGTCAGCATACACGTGGAAGCAGATTGAATTCAGGTTGTAAGATCGATGGTTGGTATTGTGGTGAGGACCAAGTCCGTCGCGTAGGTAGGTAGCTAAGGTACCTAGGTGATTACAAAAGGAAAAGAAATGCGTTTCCCCGAGCTCGAAAATGCAGCGCTAATTTGTTTGGGACCGTGAAGGAAGCGAGTGGGTGGCTGGTTGATTGACTGATTAGGTAGGCATGCTTAACAGCAGCAGTCGAGGCACTCGAGACAGCACTCGCAAGTTTCGCCACAGAGCCAGCAGCAGCAGAGGGTTGCCATACTAGAGGGTGTTAGAGATGGGAATCAAGGCGAGGGAGGGAGATTTTTACCATGTGTATAGACAGCCGTGGCTCTTCTCTTCTTTTGGTGGAGGTGCCTGCTGGTACTGCATCTGATGAAGATGTTAGATGGTGATGGGCTTCGACTTGGGCTTCAGCTTACTGGCTGTGGGGGCGGGTAGCCCTGGCCGGGAGGAGGATAGCCACCCTGGGGAGGAGGATAGCCACCTTGGGGAGGAGGGTAGTAGCTGTTGAGTTGTGTTAGAGTTAATTTTATAGCGACGCGAGGGAAAGAATCTCTTACCCTTGGTTGGGGTCGTATGGAGCAGACATTGTGAGAGCGGTTTTGGTGTCGTTGTACGGAGAAAGTAGAGGTATGTGAGGTGAGAGTTGGAGACGGGAGGAGTAGGACCGCTCAGATATATCAGGCACTCTCTAGGATCACAGGGGGCATTCGGGCATGGTAGGGACTGACTGCCAGCTGGTAGGTAAACACAACAGTAAGGTAGGTACCTACCTACGTAGGCGCTGGTGATCTGTATTCCTTGGCTCCTTGACTGTGACCTTGGCGTAATAACGGATTCCCCATTGTCCAAGGCCGAGCTAACCGTGGTCTTGGCAATGAAACCCTGACCTGACAGATAGAAGAGACACTTCCATCGATGAACTAACTTATTAACTCTATTCGTTAGGTAGTGATCGGGTATTCCGGCACGTCCCGTTACGAGGCGGCAAATGGCATTGAGTTTACGGGAGGCTTCAAGGGTCTAATATGGATAGGGTAACTAGGTCAATAATACCATTTCTAATTGCCAAACTTTCCACGTACATAGCTGACTCTCAAATTGCATGTGTACTAGGCAGGGGTCTTGAGTCTTGGGACCTTCACTGAATTGAGTGCAGGGGTTTGCGTGGCTTGGCATTGCGCGTCTTTCATGGCTGAGTTACTCCTGCATAAAGGGTTCTTCTTGGCGGTGGTTGGTGCTGCAGATGGTTTCTGACCTAGCCTAGCAAGCGGCAAGTACCTGACACTTGTCATATTAGCATCTGTGAGAGGGTCATCACCAAACTCCCAGGCACATCTTTTGTGAACTCTTCATAAGCTCGGCTGTTACGCAACACAGTGAGTCTTCACCGTATCCTCTGATCAACAGCAAATCTTCATTCAGCCTTGCTGTCTGCTATCCCATCCCGCCTTTTGAAACATTCCTTGCCGCCGTATTCCCGAACCCTGCTCACCTCAGCGTGCCACGATTTACGAATACCACAATGCAATTGGATATCTGGCAAATGAAGTAAGGAGCCGCGAATTACTCCGTACCGATATTATGCAACGCGCGTTATTCTCTTTTTCTTTTTCTTTTGTTTGTCTACCTACCTAGCCACCCAATCCAACCAACGAGTCGCGTATCCATCCATCCATCCATTCGACTTGTGACTGTCAGCCTTGCAAAAATCGATTTACTTGTACGATCGTAACGTAACGATGCCAACGATACCTCTACCTCCACTGTCTATCTTTCGCCGCCTTCTTCGCGACACGCAAGAGTAAACGATAAGCCCTATCTCGGTGTGGCTGTGAAAGCCATTATTTCTCGTCGACATCCGTGTCTGGTACATCGAGTTATCAGACAGACATGCGCATGAATCCGCAAAGCAGCTTTCTGCAGTCAAACCTGTGACATCCCGCACCAGCTGATTTATGAACATGGCTCCAAACTCATCCTCATAGTCGGATCGCTGCGTCTCCTCGTCTGCTAGAATATCCCTCGGCCTAATCGAACACCCCTCTCCTACGCGGCATCTTGGTGATCTTTCGGAGACAATCTCTCCCATTCTAAAACGATGGTCGGGTCTTTTACTGTCGAAGGGAACAGGGGGCGACACCTGCGCACTATTGCCCATATCTTTGCCAGCCGTCATGCCACCTGGGGCGACTTCGGTCGTTTCCTAGACTGGCTCCTGCCACAAACTCCTATCGATGAGCTACCCACTGGCCCTGGGTTAGTTGAGTGCCGACACAATCCCGGCGGAAAGCACAATGCCGCAATCCTTAGTCTAAGAGACGAACTGGCAGAGACAGATGACGGGTCCAGTGTGTTTAACTATAGTTGTCGCAGTCATGGCACCTATGAGCAAGGAAAAACTCCAGGGATTCGAGTAGGTACGATTTGCACCAAGGCCCGGGAGTGGCTCCGTGAACATCCACGGGTGGAGGGACCAACAATTGTGGAAATGGTCCGCGATTTTGCATATGATGCATCGTCTGATACTTCCACTGACGAGCCAATGGCCTCCAGTCCTGTCCCTTATTCACCAAGTGAGGTCGATCTTGCCAATATTATCGATCCCGCTGAAGATGGATATATACAGACTCGCCCTGCGGGGCCTAGGCCGGTGGAAGGAGCCAACACGAATGCTTCAGTATTTGCATTGGAATCCGAGGCGGGCCGGATGGATGAGGATGACGCTGATAGCCTTATGAGTAATATGACAGACTTTAGTCTGTCCCGGTCGTCTCCCACCCCTTCAGAAAATCAGAGGTTATCGACAAAGATAAGGGCGGCAACCCTTGCGTACCTTGCAAGATTCAGCGAAGACCCCGATATGCTTAAGAGGGAGTTTTATAGGCTAAGAGATGACCGTGAACTGCTTGTGTTGCACCTATGCGGATGTGGTCTCTGTAAAAAATCGGTAAATGGAGACAAGGCCCTCGGTTGTGCTGAGCGGAGCCATCTAATACTAGGGCCAAGGTCACTAAATGACGCTCACAGAGCTTTCCATTTCGTCCTTAACTGCATACCCCCTAACTACCCCTAATTACTATGCCGATCAGATTTCAATCTGGGAGGGGGTAGGTGAGGCAAGGGATTTATTTTAAGTATTAAATATAGTTTTGCCCTTTTAAAGTTAAATGAGGTTGATATGGTAGGGAAAATATAATAATAAAGAAATTTAATATTAAAAAATATAATAACCTTTATTTATAAGCTAGTATAACTAATTATATATAACTAATTAACTATA
>JABFFJ010000330.1:0-50361 GCA_013623715.1 Fusarium verrucosum
TTTATTAAGGTTTAGGGCTTTAAGAGCCTTTTTTTTCTTAATAAAAATAATAACTTAGTTAATTAAGAGTGGGTTAAATATATCGCTTCTAGCCCTCAGAACAGTCGGTTCAGTCGAGGTAAAACGGGGATGGGACATAGTGTCGGTCAATACGGATCCCAGACTGAATATCTCTAACAACTTAACGTTCGGCTCTGCCGGAGCCGACACGGCTAGGGCCAGGGACGTCTACGCCAACGCCTCGTCTGTCCCAAACATTTGGCCTACCGATGTCGACTTTTGGTACGGAGCCCGTTTTTCCTCGTCGGCACGAAGGGTTGCAGGATGCCCTCTTCAAGAATCTCGACTACATTAGATACGCGGTCTAAATCCGGTCCAACCCATCCCTCGATTACATATCATTATCGCTCACTTAAACTGGCCTTCTGCGCGTTGAACGAAACGGAAGAAATACTCACCTGTCGGCCCCTAATCTAAAGATTCTCGGTGGTCGCAGCGCTCCTGGGAGTGATGAAAGCAGCTATTACGCTGCCGGGACATTCTGGAACCTTGCCAATGTCAGCCTACCCCAGCTGACTGAAGTCCATGGCGATAATGTCACCTGGCGTCAAGGCAACATCGATTTTCCGTTCAACTTCTTCTCCGAGCTTCGTCTGCCCCGCCTGGCGACAGACAACGGCTCGTCCCGCATCGTCGAGAATATAGCGCTGAACGACGTTTCCATCCCTCGCCTAAACTACTTCAAGAATCTCAGGATCGCCCAAAGTCCCCGTCTTCTCAACTTCACCGTCAACCTGCTCGAGAAGGCCGATAGCATAAACATGACGGGGTCTTTTACTAACGTTGAGTTCTTTAGCGTCAACGCAGTCACAGGTAGTTTCTACCTAGTTGGTGATGAATCTATGGACTGTCCCTGGTTTGATGAGCACTTCTCCAATAGAATCGTCAAGGGCCCGTACAAGTGCATTGGTAACCATACCAAGCACGCGAAAGAGAGGAAGCCAAGCACGCCTACTAACAAGGCCGAGCCCGAAGATGGGGAGTCAAACCAAGTCGACGGGGGAGGATCCGGTTCAGAGAAGAAGGGCGGGCTTTCTACTGGTGCAAAGGTTGGGATCCGCGCGGTAGTTGGCGTTGCTGGCCTGCCGGGCTAAGACGATGTTGTTTTGGGGTACCCTAGTTAATTCTGGGGGCTGGGAAATGGAATCTGGTGGCTTGATCATCTCCCTACAGGTTAAGAGTGTTCACGTGGAAACGTCGAGGCGTTCAAAGTGGATTCTCATAGGTGCAAAGAAAAACAAGCCTGCGCCATTTCCAACCGCCAAGAAAAGCTTCGCCAACAAGCATGGACGAAATACGCCCAGCTGAAGTGGTTTTGATCTTCCCAGTGCACTATTGAGCGCCACGGACTGGTTCGAAGGGATGGGCTGCATGAGGTATTCCAGGAACCCTTTTATCTAAGGATCCCCCTTTCCATCCTAGTCATCGTTCTTTATGACCCTCCCAAGAATTGTTATATATCATGGCTAGTGATGCAAGTCCGACTCGCCAAGGTTTAATCGGTTACACATTCACCGAAGGAACAAGTATTTGCCTTGATTATCCTCAAGTCGAGCATCTGCTAAGGGAGAACTACAGCTGCCACTTATTCTTGCCCCAGCGCCCATTTCAACTCGTACGCTACCTATATCAGTGGTCAACGGTATGCCAATTGCGATGAATACTACGATAGAACCACCAATTCATGGTGGCGTGTCGGCACATCTTGCATCGGGACTACAGTGCTGTACACACAAACCGGGACGATAGACTCTACCAAAACTGGCTGGGCTTCCTATCAACGCTGGTACTCTTGTTATCCCTCTTCTGTGTTCGTGATAAGATAATGGCTGATGGAAACTAGCGACGGCAAATGCGTCACCGTGAATGTTAAGTATCACCAGTCAATGGATGGTGCATATGAGACTGCCCGTCTAATCAGCTGCGATGACTTAATCGGCGTTCCAACACATGTCAGCATGTTGCATATGCAAGCGCGTGCCGACTGTAAGTCTCATACAAACATACCTTTACAACTGGGAAAGCTAATTCTGGGGATCTCAGGGCTTCCTCCTGGCGTAAGCACTCCCACTTGGAGGACGACGCCTACACCATCGCGCACCCCCAAAACCCAAGACCGGGAAACAGACAACACCCCAGTAGTGGGGCCTTCTGAAGCCTTCGGTGAAGGGAGTTCGACACCCACTGGAACTGGAAGCTCCGGGGGTTCAAGCAAGTCGAATACAGGTGTTATCGTGGGTGCTGTAGTAGGTTCCATCGTCGTCATCGCTCTGATAATCGGCGGTCTGATATTTGCCTTCCGGATGGGCAAGAAGAGCCGGCATGGCCCTGATAGCGCACCTGGTGGGAATGGAGGTTTTAGAGCTAAACTGCGATCTCTCCCCCGACCAACACTTTCATGGAAAACGCCCGAACCCAAGCCCACAACTTCAATGACCCAGCCGGTGTATTTAGGAGACGGGCAGCCAGGTCTGATACCCACGACTAAGGATGGAGATCCGAACCTGCCAGGCACATACATGGAGGGGTCAAACAAAGCAGAACTGCCCGCCATCTCATCGTCTAATGGGGTTGGTGAACTTCCAGCAAATCCAGCCAGCCAACCAGTTCATCTACCACAGGAACTACATGCGGATGCGTCAGTTGAACTTCCAACCGGACGAGACACTCAGGGTTGGGCTGTGACAGGGGCTCAGCAGTATCCCTATGAACTGAGCTCTCCACCAGGAAACAGGCCATGATATGCGTAGAAGGCTGTGAGGTAGTGAAAGTCACATATATCAAGTGTTGGTATACTGGCCAATTGAATCATTATCAATTTGGGTTATTTCCTCCCTCAAATACAATTCACACGCTCTGTCGTAGAAAGATGAGAGCGGTACTATGTAGGTCAGGTTTAAGCCAGCAAATACAGTAGAAGCTTTGGTCCAATTTACCTTCGGAACCCTAGATACAACAAGCTCAAGAATATACAGCTAGTCCTCGAATTGATAAGAAAAAAGACCCTTTGGGTGTGATACCAGTGGAGTCGTATGAACTCTTGCCCGTGCCTTGGGACGCACGTACACAATAGCCGGTCGTCCTGGTGTAGGAAAACGGCGATCATAGTCAAAGGCATCAGTTGCCCGTATCAGCTCACTGAGCTTCTCGAATTTATAACTCCGAGAATCAAAATCTGGATGCCGTCTGAGCATAAGTGTTCCAACATCTGCGAGTCTGACCCATCCATCCTCATCTGCCCCTGGAGATCCATCGACGGCGTCTTCCAACCATTCGATAAGCTGCGACCACTCAGCCAACTGCACATCGTGATGGGCATCGGCGTCGCTGTTGGTTCGTTTTCGTTTGGCTGGTGGTGGCTCATTTGATGAGGGCTTGATTGATTCTCCGTTCGAATACCCTGTCAGGGATTGTTCTCCGTTATATGACCCTCCTGGCTGCCCGCGATTCTCCTTTGACTCTCCTGCATCTTTGTCGCGCACAGATCCCGTTTGTCCGTTATTGAACGGTCCTGGAGTGGGTTGTCCGCTTTCATATGATCCCGGCGTTGATAAATGATATTGTGTTGCTACTCCTTTCCCTTTGGATGGTGTTGAGTTGGACGAACTAGCTACCGATAGTCCTCCGTTTAAAGGTTTTGTGTTTGAAGGTCGTACATTGGGCGGCCTATCCATATCACTCTCAATTGTCGGTGTCTGAGATCTCGGTACCAGGTTTTCAACGTAAATGAACTTATCACAAGCAGTGACAAATGGCTTTGGAGTCTTGCGCTCTCCACAACCATAAACGACCAAGCCCGATTCACGAATTCGGGAGGCTAGTCTGGTAAAGTCGCTGTCACTTGAGACAATACAGAAGCCATCGAATTTGTTGGAGTATAGAAGATCCATGGCGTCGATAATCATGGCGGAATCTGTTGCGTTTTTTCCAACAGTGTATGCAAATTGTTGCATCGGCTGGATTGAGTTTTGGAGGAGCTGTGGCTTCCAACTGTTAAGCCTCGAGCTAGTCCAGTCGCCGTAGGCACGCTTGACGAAAGTAGTGCCATACTTGGCTATCTCTGCCAGCACGAAGCTGACCATGTAGGCACTCGCATTGTCGGCGTCGATCAGCACAGCGAGCTTCGCAGTTGGAGTTACAGAAGCCATGTTGGTGCCTGATGCAGGGTTCAAAACCAAAGGGGCGATGCCTTTCGCCTGATTACGTAGGAAGTGGGGTTGGTGAGTCAGCTGCGCCACTACCCAATCACGAGCCAATTAACGCATTCGTTGTAAACAAACAAGACGAGAGGTATAGCCAAGAAGTCCACGTGAAGAGAACTTGCATTATAATTTACTTGATCCTTTAGGTACTTCAGGACATACTAAGCGCACACTACTTACCTAGGTACTAAGCTTAGAACGCTCTAGTAAAGTACTTCTTATATCTTGGGGAAAATAGGTAGGTTTCTTAGCTACGGTACTCTCCTTTTTCCAGCTACATTTCTATTCCCAACGGATTCATTGCTGTGATTCTGTCTTAATAAACAAATTCCGCAAGAAAGACTTTACTCAGATTCCCCGGCTGCGATGTATTCCTCAATAAGTCTGGCCTCCCGACGCTCCCTAATCTCCCGCAGCGACGATTCAGCCGAAAGCCAACCAACAACCAGCATACTCTTCATCACCCAGGATCTGCAAAACGTCTCAGCCGTATACCAGTCCCGGCCTTTACTATGCAGATCTGGTACCCAGGGAAAGTTGGAGGTGATATGCAATCGCAACAGTGCTGGATAGAGCTCCAGTTGAAGAAGAGCTTCCCTGGTGGCCACTTCATACCATCTGTAGCTCCCGAAAGCGAAACCAAGGGAGGAGCCGATAAGAAATGGTACGCCTGCTGTTCCCCAAATCATGCTACCGATCATACCGCTTGACAGGCCCACTACTGACGCGGTGGAGATACCTGATACCAGACTGCGAAGCATGCTAGGTTCCCGAATTAGTCTATAATGTAGAGTGTGCTTCAAGAGAGAAAATACAATAATCCAGGTCCGCTACAAGGAGAACAACTAATTAGCCCAATCCGTTCCTTTGGGTTAGGGAAGCCTACCTCACAACTCCCCATCCACTCAGCAAGTTAAAGAACGGAAACCGATCAGAGTGATCTGACATTTCGACAAGTGAAAAGGGGATCGGGTTAATAAGGTTCAATAGTTCTGAGAGAATTGAGTGGATATTTAGAGAAGTTTCCTGTTCGTAAGTTATGAAGATTTGAGAATTCCTAAGGGAGGGGTTTATTCTCCCTTATGTACATTAGCTGAAGTAACAAAGTTCAAAATGACGTCAGTTAGCTGACTTCAAAATGTCTAATAACTTCTTGTATTTCAGAAGAAGGCTTAAAACCAAATATAATTAGGTAAGAGGCTGTTTAGATAGTAGTTAATCATATGACCAGATTATTATTTTGAACCTTGTCAGATCAAGATTCAACCGTTCCATCGTAAAGCTCAGCACTCAAGATTCCGTACCCTACTCTGGGCAGAGAGATTGAGAATAGGGCCTGCGTCTTGGAAGACATTGGCGGTAGCTCGCGTTGAACAGAAATTTGCCCTGAGACAAGAAAATAATATTAGTTATTGTTTTCTTAATTTGCTCCTCAACTCAAAAGATGGCACAGCTCAGAATGAAACAACCTCTCGAGAAATATGGTTTCAAGATGGTTCGCAATGACTTAGATTTCTAAATGTGCCTCGTTTTGCGAGTCATAATGCAAACCTTAACTTGATTAACCATAACAATATCTAATGGAAATCGGGAAGCTCTAACATTTCCATATGTATTTTATCGAAGCTTAAACCTGGGTTCCTAAGATGCAGGCCGTAGCTTAATCTTGTGGATCTTCTCTTTTGTCGACTGACCTCAGGCTATACACATTACAAACCCGCCCTGACTGTGTAATGGATGTCCTGCCAACAAACTCCGTCCCATATATACGGCTAAATCCATGTGATTTCCATTAATGGTACATTTGCGGATCTAGTGAGCGAAATAATAAAACCATTGAACCCAAGAGTTGGACGAAACTCTACTTGTTCTGCTCAAGCTATTGCATACGGAATATCATCTCATCATCTTTCTGATATGCCTGGCAGGTAATGATTTCATTGCACCATCTGAACGATAAATGTCCCCTTGCAATTGGCAGAAACCCTCGACGGAACTCTGTACTTTACACACACCGTGTTAAACAAGCTTTGATTGAGCAGGTTTTGCGGATGTGTGTGTATCTGGCGAATACGACTTTTGAGAACATTATATTTAAGTCTTGAGAGATATTATGATCCGTCAAAACTAAAAGATCAATACATAAATACTCAGCTTTCCCCTTTCTCCCCTTCTTTCTTTTCCCCTTCTGTATATTCATTCATTACGTGCTTCTCAGCTTTCAGCGTATTTCACTCTACCATACCCACTTCTTCTTTATTCACAACTTCCTGTACACCCAAGCGTAAAAGCTTTGTCACTCTATATATCTCTTTATTACTTCCTCGTCGTCATCAAAATGTCTGCTCTCACATTTGACGCACTCAACCAGCTCAACCAGCTCAACCAGCTCAACCAGCTCAACCAGCTCAACCAGCTCAACCAGCTCAACCAGCTCAATCAGATCAATCAGATCAACGACCAGATGTCTCAATTATCAGTGTCTACCCCTGCTTCTCGACAGGACAAGTGGGAGACATCCTCGGACTGCTCATACTATTCACTATCCGAGCTTGTCAACGACAAATGGTACCGTCGAATCCCGGCGAAAGAGGTCAGGGACCAAGCCAGACAGATTCCTGAGAGTCCTGTCTCGCCTGACATTATCTACCCGCGCCAGTTCCACAACAGAGAGAGGCTGCCACTCCAAACGTCAGGACCATGGAAAGAATACCCCTTCTGCCTCAACAAACGTTATGTCTGTGGAGCACCTGGCCCTGTGCGCATGATCGTCAACTCATCCAACCCTGGAGATTTCGATGTGGTCTATCACCCAACAAGGCTGGAAAAGTCTACTTCACTGGCCAAGTATCGCCCCAAGGGATACCAGAAAAATGCTATACCTAAACCTCTACCAACGAGTGAACAAAGCAGCCCTGCGCCTTCATATCTGAGTTTCAGCAATCCTTACCAGCAATCTGCTACTCTTGCCCCTGAATACTTGTGGCAGTATCGGCAAATGCTTGCAGCAGATTGCTACATACAAAGTTTGGTCATGGCTCCCGCATTACCGCCTCTAGTGGGCTTTTACACATGTTATCCAACTTATAACCAGTACTCATATTGAGCTTGCATATGCGTCTCTTGGCACTGCCATATTAGCGTTTTGGATTCCTGTTATTGCAGATATTAAATAGATACATCAAAGAAACTTCCAGGTTTCCATGCTATGCCTAAAGTGTATTTTGATATAGAGCTTTCTTGCAATGTTGCCTTGATCAATCTGCGATTGATGGGGATACTTTAAAAATAATAACGTCCTCTCCTGTAGACATAGCTGATCTGGCGTTTTAGGATTCATAACGGGTATATGGAGTTTATGCTGTCGTGTCTTCATGCCTTAAGCTTGCTTCTTGTGGTTAATTGGATAAGCCCATAGACGAAGCTTTTGTTGCCACAACTGTGCATTTAAATCTTCGAAGGTTGTTGGGCCACAATAGAAATCGTCAAAAGACATATGCTCATTGCGAGACTCGGAGAAACTAGTATGACGAAAGACGAAAGATCCGGAATTTCTACCGATGCTGATCCCGAATGTCAAGCGAAGCCAACGTTGCAGGGTTTGCTTAAGCGTATCCTTATATGTGTTTTTATGTGTTCTTNNAAAATAACGACTTAGTTAGCTTAAGCGTATCTATGTATCGACCTACCTAATTCGGTAATTCTTCTCGTCCATTTCCCCTAACATTGAGGATCTTGTTCATGCCAAGAATACCCCTCACTTATATCATCAGATCAACGTGGTTAGTATGCGGAGTTGTTGATAGTAAAATGCTACTTGATGTCACGATGCTGAGATGCAATGCAACGATCCAAGCCGGGCAGCGAACGGGTTCAGAACAAGCTCCGATCAGCAGATGAGCATGCTTGTCGTGTTGCTGTACTTAAGCCTGGCGATCCTCCGGTGGTTATTTGCTTTCGTTTGCTAACCTGTCCCATTATTTGATTTTGATAAGACGATTAGAAGTGCATACAATATGGCACAGCGTATCTTTACCTTGGTCACTATTGCGACCGCCGTAACAGCTCAGTCTGGCGGTATCCAGAGAGGTCTTCAATATGGAGAAAACTGGGCGCCTACCGTTAAAGATTCCGATCTTGTCTCGGCCAACTTCCCCGACATTAATATCACTCTTCGGTCACCGGCTTTTTTGAATCCGTACAAGGTGCCAGCTCGCTTTACTAAGGGTACAGGGGGCCCAACGGATTATTTTGAACTCGGTAAGGCTATAATATAGTCTCTTCATTCTCCAACTAGGTTGGCTAATATCACGGTCAAGACTACTTCATCCGTAACCTCGCACAAAAGCATGATTGGATGAACTACGAATCGGCGGACTTCAAGTCTGAAGAAGGCCGTCCTATGCCCTACGTCTTTCTCTCCCTCCCAAATTCAAATTCGAGTAGTGAAAAGCTACGCATTTATATTCAAGGCGGCATTCACGGCAATGAACCAGCCGGCGACCAGTCAATCTTCGCCTTCCTAGGAAAGCTGGATGCTGAGCCATCATGGGCTAGGTCAATCTTGGAAAAGATGGACATTAAGATTCTCCCTCGGTATAATGTTGATGGCGTTGCATACTTCCAAAGACAGCTCGCATGCAATCTCGACCCCAACAGAGAGCATATCAAACTCATGCGTGGTCAGTCAAGGGGTATCAAGCGTGTTGTTAGTGAATGGAATCCTCATATAGCGCTCGATATGCGTAGGTTTCTCTCACAACACCTTCATAGACCGTTATGACTTACCTTCAATTAGACGAGTTCACTGTACCCACCATCTACGGTGGCCATTATCAACACGGTGCCGATTCTCTCATTTCAGGCGGCATCAACCCCAATATCCATCCAAGGATTCGTGAGCAGTTACTCGACGTCTTCATCCCGGCCGTTGGCAAGGAGCTTGAGTCGTATGGCCTTCGCTGGGAGCCCTACGTAACTGGGCCTTCGAACGCTACAGAGGGTTCACGAATCAGCTTTACCGAAGCTGTAACCGAGGCACGCACTGGTCGCAATGCCATTGGCCTGACGCAGACTATCTCGTTCCTCCTCGAAATGCGTGGTATTCGTATCGCTAATCAGCATTTCCAACGCCGTGTGGCCACCGCCCTCATTAAAATCCAGACAATTCTCGAATTGGCCAGAGACAATGCTGAAAAGGTCAAGTCTGTTGTTGAAGACGCTCGAAACGAGTTCATCAACAGCAATGAGGATATCATAATCACGGACTCTTACGTTCCCGAGAATAGGACTTTTACCATGATTGATGTTCGTAACGGCAGTGTTGTTCAAGCCCCAATCGACTTCCAGCGCACTACTCCATCGGAAGCAAATCTCACCAGGTCCCGACCGGAGGCTTACGTTATTCCACGAACCTGGTCTGACGTTGCTGAAAGACTTGAGATTCTGGGGCTTAAGGTCGAGAAGATGAATTATGAGTTCAGAAGAACACTGGACACGTTGACTATTGAATCATCTGTTATTGACCCCGATCTCTACGAAGGTACTTACCTCAACACAGTTACGACTAACTCAACAAGCAGGGAGGTCGTATTACCTGTGGGAAGCTATTATGTGAGCACGAGACAGCAGAATGCGGCTTTGGCTTTTATTGCACTGGAACCGGAGAATATTGACAGTTATGTCAAGTTCAACATCATTCCTGTTGAAGCTGGCATGGAGTATCCTGTGTTTAGAGTTCCTCGTGAATAGCCTCGGCCTTGGAGAGACTTTGATTATCAATTACAACTATATCTTCCAGGGGGCTGTAATGAAGTGGCTCAAGGATAAAACCTTTGCTAGAGTGTCATGACGGAATGAATTCATAATTTGATGAAATCCTTGTTGCTCAGGTCTAGGGTAGTTAGTTTGGACTTGAATCCCGATTTACCTAGACAAGTGGAGAGGACTCTAGGCTGCAGCGACTGACTGACCAATCGCTTAGAATTCCAACTACAAAATCTCATCATGTTGCTCATTCTCCTCGCCCTTTTCTTCTTCTTCTTTTATTTCATGCCTTGATACTCTGAGCAGCTGAAAATGACATTGAGAAGAAGCGCCAGACTTCGAAACATTGGTTTGGGGGTTACAGCAGTACCTAAAACCATAACCCCACCAACCAGGAAGCGCAAGGCCTCAGATAAGGATGACAATGAAGAGAAGCAGATAACGAGACGGAAGAAAGTCACCACGGAGGGAAATGAGGATACCAGCAAAACGGGCCCTGAAAACGCGCCGCTTGTCCAGATAGTACCCTCGGACGATACCCCGGATGACGTGCTATCAGTCTTGCCTGCGGAAATCCTACAGCTCATTCTCGAAGGTGTTAGTGGCCTGTCCCATCCTGATAGCCATCCAAGTTACGCTTACAATACCCCAGGTGAACGACCAACCGAGCATGATCAAACTGGCCTCCACCTCCAAGAGATACTATTTCCTCACCCAGCCTTTTATTCACGAGTGCCTTACCGTCTCAGTATGTTTCGACCTAATCCGCCGTGTTGAGCCCTATCTCAGCATGGCCCAAAGGAAGAAGCTCAGGCGCGAGGGCAGGTTCAAGGCTCAGAAGTGGAAGTTCCCAAGTAATCTTGACCCTAATTCTGTGCCAACTTGTGCCAGTCATGTCCGTCATTTAACCGTCAAAACCATGGTCACTGAACCAGGCAAGAGGCCCCGTCGCATGGTTTTCAGATACCTGAATGAGGTCTTTAAGAATTTTCAAAATCTCAAGGAGTTCGATACCCAAGAACTTACCCAGTCCATGGCCGACACTCTTGTGGCAAACAAGAATCTGAAATCCCTGTCGCTAAGGTATCCCGGACATGGGGTCAATGACGAATATGGAGCCCGCTCGCTTGCCAAGCTCAGCAACCTCGAGCACATCTATATCAAGCATTGTGGCTGGAGCACGACGGACCTCCAAGGTGAAAGTGTTTTCCAATCAATGCTACTCAATTCATTATCTACGCTTCAGAGTCTGGAGCTTCATGGACGTCCCTACCAACGCCGATTTCTGACAGGTTGGAAGGACAACATCAAAGCCCGCGATCCTGATGCATGGAAGCAAGCACACGATCTCACCGCTTTGAAGTCGCTTTCCTTACATCAAATGATGTTCAGTGACAATGATACTCGGGAAATAACTCGAGCTGTCGACTTTCTGAAGCTTAGAGAGCTCAACCTCTACAATCACAGGCGAGGGGGTGGAAACACCGAACTCTTCAAATACCTTGAGGATCTGTTTAGCAAAGCTGATAAAGCCGATATACATTTGAGAAAGCTTTCTATAGATATGAAAGGAAGTGGGAACAGGCAAACCTACGCCGAAATCGAATTAGATCTGGAGAGTATCTACGGATTCATTTCCTCATTTGATTCGTTGAACAGCCTGGATATCTATGACTACAACGCGTATGACAGCTCAGTGGAACCGGACCCTGGGCTGTCAAGGCGACTGCAACACTCTATTCTCAAGCACAAAAATCTAGAGACACTGCGTTTTCATTACCGATACAAGGTCGGCTATCCGCATATGATTCCTTTTATTACACCTGACAATGTCGAGATCCTTGTCGAGGGCCTACCCCGACTGCGTGTCTTTGAATGCACACCCGATGAGAAGAACTTCGTAAGTGGCCGCTGCCCCTTACAGCTACCGATATACTAAATTTAGCAGGACGCGGTGGCTCAAGCGGTTTCAAGAGCCAAGAACCTCAAAACATTGATGTTAAAAAATCTTTGGTTTACTTTTAAGTAACCTCATTAAGAACTTTAAGCCGGTAGGTATGGGACTTGAATTGAGAAAGGCTCCACAATCTGAATCGATTATAATTCATTAGATTGATTATTCCATCAGGGCGGATTTCAATGCACAGAAACGCTTTGATGCCCTAGGTAAAGCAGGCGGGAAGGCTTTGGGACAAGATGTTTTTGTCTTATAGGGGGTGATATGTTTCATTAGGGACTAAGTAGCACAAATTTCATCTTATCTGACGAGTTGTGTCTATCTATGATTCGATGCACCACTCTCCAAGTTGTGGTTATTCTCGTATTGGAACGTAATATCAGTCTTGACCCCAATACGACCGTTAGTCATGACAAGCACCTCCTCACTACTGTTATCCTCCAAACCATGATTGATCTTGGTCTCGAAGTTGGACTTCGGCGCATTGCTACCTCCCATGCTATTTCCTTGGAGTTCAACAGGCATCTGTTTGAAGCCGGAAAGCTTGCGGTTACTGGACATGCCATAACTTCCGAGCAGACGAGGAGCGTATTTCTTGGCGATGGCCTTGTATGAAGGGATTGAAGCGGCGAGAATGCCGATGTTTGTCTCGATGACGGACCAGTACATTGCGTCCGAGATTACCCAAGTTTGATCGTCGGATGCAAGCATCTTGGGGATGTAGGTGATTCGGATGATGGAGGACACACAAGCACTGTAAACATGTTAGTCGAGAGTTGTGATGTGCAGGATCGAGGTGACCTACAAGAGACCCAGGCCTAGGATAATCCCGAGACTAATCTTTTGTCGCCGAGGCACGCGAAGCCTAACAATAAGTGGAATCGGCAACGTATATGTTAGAATATCCGTAAGAATATTCACGGCCGCATTGGCAAGATAGAAGGCATTGATATTGATACACTTCTTATCCGCCGGTAAGATGGTGATATCGTAGGCGGCTTGCACAGGCGTACACTGGAAGATACAAGCCATGACATTGGCACCGGCTTGACATCCAACTACCCCCATCATGAAGAAAGCTGTCTTTCGGAGTGTCTTGTCGCCGAGTCGTGTGTAGAGTGCAAGGACGGAAATCTTGATGAAGCCGAGAGTGGCGTTGTAGAAGATGGAGGACAGCCAGACGATTTGGAGGTAGGCGATGAAGTTCTCTGTACCGCGTTTGATCACGTCCGTATAGTGACTACCGAGGCCATGTTGAACAGCTGGCTGTTGTCAGTGACACTGCATTCGATAGTTGACGGGGTACTCACAGGCTATCGTGCAGCCGATGAATGACCATGATAGTAACTGTTTTCTGTCAGTGTCTCTCTATACGACGACTGCAAATAACCTACAGCTCCAACACAAATCAAATCTGCACAAGTTAGTCAAGCCCCAACACAGGTGGAGTAACTTACAATCATCAACGCCCAAAGACTTGACGATACAGGTCCTTGCCCATAATCTCGTAACAACAGCAAGAAAACTAATAACAGCAAAGGTAATAGCCACGGAATTAACCGTCGAGCCCTGTGATTCAACCATGATTGCGAAAGATGCTCGAATGTGCAAATGGCCAGGTGCGGCCTCGAGTTAAATGGAATCTCCATTGGCACTTCGTTATAGGACAATTATGGGAACGTGCAGAGGCGCGAGCGATTTACGGAGGTTCCGTAAATATGCCAAGGGAGCCATGATCTTCAGTCATCACTTGAGAGACCTGTGCTTTCAGGTGACGAGCGATAGAATTCGTCAGTAATCTTCAGGGGAGATGCATGCCCGAGGCCTCATCACTCGTCTTGGATCCAACATGGGGTAGTATCAAATCCCATTTAGAGTGGACCTTGGGGAACGATTGGCCGCTGGGATTTCGGGACGAGGGAACGGGGTGTCGGTTGGAAGCGCCGTAGATGATCTACATGGAGTTGTGGGCCTCGGCCTCTCTCCTCTGTAGCATCCGAGAATGCCAGAATGTTAGTGCAGTCTCCTTGACGCTGTCAGCAACGGACCATCACTAACTCATGCTAGTTGACCGGTTTCTGTCACTGTATCTTCAGCGCCGTGACTAGACCAACATTTTACTAACTACCAATCCGTTCCTTGACTTGTGGCCTGATTCTAGAAGTCGCTCACAGCTGTCACGTTTTCTCAACTGTCGATCAGTGAAGAGCACAGAACCAACAGTGACTAAATATCTCCACTATAGATAATCATCAGATCATGCCATTGAGCACATGAGAACACATTTATTCTTTCAGGAGATTCCAAGGATTATAATAACTCCTCCTTATTAAGATGTTGAGATTACCACCGTAGAATGTGCTGCTATGAAACCGTTCACATGTGAATCTACAGTGATTGCGAAAGCGGAGGCGAGCAATAACATAGCCGCGTATGGCGATCATAGTTACAGCCCCAGACGAATGTGGGTAATACCAGGATCAGAATTTTACCAACAACTGCAGATCCTCAGGAACAGAACCTTGTTACCTCTTAGCCTTGGAGGGCCATAAGACATTATCGGCAAGGCCAAGGGTCAATCGCCGATGATCTCCTTGGTCGTGGGGAATTATACGAAAGGAATCACTGTTCCACCATGTCTGCGTCATCTTTGCCTTCATATTTGAGTTTTAATTTGGAAGGTAGATGCATAAATGACTCTTCCATAGTGCCTTGTTATAATGCTTAGTCGCAAACTAAAAACTAGCAAAGCAGGTCTTGTCCTGCATAGTTAGTTAAAGACCTTGGAATTAAACTAGAAACGTAACAGGACACTTCTCTGCAGGTCATGAACGTGCCTGATGAAGCTTGGATCTTCCTCGGGTCTTGTCTATGGTAGCGTAACTGCCTGTCAACACGCGGAACCGAACTTGGTGTGTTGCATTGAAGGAGTCGAGTCCACCTTGCTATATATCGAATAGCATAGAAAAGCAATTACGGGTGTTTTGACATCCTAGGAAAGAGATCGACCGACTTGCGCAATAATGGCGAGGTTCGGTTACAGGTTTGGTTCGTACAGCTGAAACGCGCAGCTGCTGTGCCTGAATATCAATCCCTTTTACATATGGGTTATATCCTCTGGCTGAACGGTTGATTATTTATCGTTCTCAGCAATTGGCCTAATTTGTTTCTACAGCTTTTCCTCTGCAGTGTCACACGGATGGCTGTGCTTAGCTTTGTGAACGTCGCCCTATTGGGTGTTGCGTATGTCGTTTTCATTACTCTGTATCAGATTGTGAAGTATCGCTTCTTCCATCCACTGTCCAAATTTCCTGGAAACTTTTGGGGCACTGTCACCCGGCTCTGGATCACGTATCACAATGTCAAAGCTGACGAGTGTGCGACTTTCCAGCAACTTCACAAGAAGCATGGTAAGACGTTTATCCTCATAAGATTGCACAGATACTGATGCCAAGCAGGACCTGTGATCAGAGTTACACCAACAATGCTGCTCGTCAGTGATGCTACCCAGCTCCCCAAGATTTACAACCGCCACGCAAACAAGTCAAAGCACTACATCACCGGAAGCTTTGGCAAAGATGAGTCTCTTTTCAACATGCAGGATTCCTCAATGCATGCCAGGTACAGAAAGATCGCCGCACCACTCTACAGCTTCACCAACATCAAAAAGATGGAGCCCCTGATTGATCTCAACATCAAAAACTGGATGGGCCGTCTACAGCGAGACTTTGCTTCTACCAACAAACAATTTGACTTTGCACCTTGGGCTGTTTTTATGGCTTACGACATTATCTCTGAAGTTGGCTTCGGTGCTCCGTTCGGGTTTGTCAAAGAGGGTAAAGATGTCGAGGGTCTCATCCAGGGCTTCCATGATGGCCTCACCCCTTTTGGCATCATGGCAAGATTGTATCCCTTTACCAACTGGGTGAAGAGTACCTTCTTGGGCAAGTACATGGTTGCCAGTCCTGAACAGGATTCTGGTATTGGAACATTGATGCGATTCCGTGATCGCTTGATCCAGCAACGGTTCAAGGATATTGAGAATGGTGCGACAGATGGCCGCATTGACTTGCTTCAGACGTAAGCTACCTGATAACAAGTTTTACATGGATACTTAACTGATAACTGCAGATTCATCGAGGCAAGAGATGAGGATAACAAGCCACTAGACATCAACTACATCAAGGCTGAAATCCTTCTCGTTCTTCTCGCCGGTGCCGACACAACCGGAACAGCCTTTCAAGCCATGATGATCCACATTCTCACCAACCCCGCTGTATACAAGAAGCTTCTTACCGAACTCGACGATGCTACTATCGCTGGTAATCTTTCCGAGATGCCACAGTACGATGAAGTCGTCGAGCACTGCCCCTACTACATCGCCTGCGTCAAAGAGAGCATGCGTCTCAACCCCTCCGCGCCCAACATCTTCCCCCGCATTGCCCCTCAGGGGGGCCTCGAAATCTGCGGAGAATACGTCCCCGAGGGTACAGAAGTTACCTGCAACCCCTGGCTCGTCCACCGCGACCCCAACATTTACGGCGACGATGCCGACGTGTTCAAGCCTGAGCGTTGGTTGGATGAGGATAAGGCCAAGACTTATAACAAGTTCAGCATGGGCTTTGGATACGGCACGAGGGTTTGTCTCGGACAGGATATTGCACGTATGGAACTGTACAAGGGTCCACTGCAGTTCTTGAGGAGCTTCGAGATTGAGTGGGCAGATAAGTCAAATAGGGGGACGTACGTGGTCAAGGGCGGTGTGAGTTACTTTGAGAACATGAACATCAGGATACAGAGACGACATGTAACAGGCTAATTTACCTGGCCGATTCAGAAGGGGTTTATGTCAGGTCGTGTAATCCTATAATAATGTTCTAGACAAGAGCCTAGTTTCGTGGGTTTGTATGCTAGTTCATTCGGCCGCGAGGCATTTCAACGAACGTATAAGTTTCTCAGCCGTTGTGAATTGGAAAGTAATCGCTGTGAAACGGGTTTCAAGTCAAGATACGTGTTTCATTAATGGATCTATACTCAGCCCCATGAAGGCTAGTCCTGTCTAATCTATATTGTCTATCTTTGCTTATGACGACTCCGACAAACCAGAGTCGTCCATATTTTGGAGTTCGGCGAGCAATTGCAGCTGAACCCACAAGTGGACACGATACTGGGAATTAATGGGTCTAAAAACACTGAAATCCCTTTCTCCACTTGATTACAGGGCGAAGAGCCTTTCTAGGGACACAACAAATTTGGCATGGTTGGCGACTATATTTGCATCAAAAAAGTAGACCTCGTACTGTTTTTTTCTGTTGGTGAAGTATTCTTCCCGTTGGCGGGGCATTATCTGATGGGATTGATATTGAAGGTTTGAAAGTGTATTTGAAGTCCTCGTAGTTGACTGTTGTTGTGTTGATATTGCTGATCTTCTGTTTTCAATCGGCAAGGAGAAGATATAACAATTCCGGGAGCAGACAAAGCTTATATAGATGAAAAATATACTTGATTCATCGACGGATTTTGCAATGACGATCACACATATACCTTAATCTAGCATATATATGTAAATAAGACATAAGTTCTAATATCCAAAGTTTGACTTCATTGCAGGGGCCATGCTAATCTTCTCTCGTTTCAAATCGACCAAATATCCCGAAGAACCCATTAAGACGCAGTTCTTTGGATACCTTCAACGCGGTTCAGACAGTGTGATTGTCACGAGCTACATGTTGCACCAATCTGAATCTGAGATTCACTGACGCCTTTCGCTTCGTCGGAATCAGCATATGTTAAGCCACGTAGCCTGTCAGCAGACCTTCTTCCAGAGTGAGCAATGGATGACTGTCACGAAGACTGCTATCAGAGAAGTTACTCCAGATGTTGCATGTGATTCAGGCACCTGAGTTTATACTAAACGCCCGCTCCTCTGCTCTCCAGCTCCCCAGCTCTAACTTAACCAACATCGCCATCTACATTACATACCTCAAATAACACACCGGAATATCTCAGTTTCGTCATACCCTTCCTCAAACGTGAACATCAGCGACATCAAAACAATGCCTCTTACAGTAAAAGACACATTTACAAATCGTGTCAGTAAGCAGTTCTACGAGCACAGAGTCCATGTCGACGAGTTCACAGACTATTTCGAGTTTGTCACGTTTCTGGAGGGTCTCTTTGGGAGAAATTATTTCCATGTTTATAAATCTGACACGAACACTCACTCGGTTCTTTCTTGGGTTCAAATGGACATCACGAGTGAACTAAAGAAGCGACAGGAGTATGGCTCAAATTGAAGCTCCCAGAAACATGAGACATATATCTATATTTTGACCGGGCGAAAACGTCGTCTAGCTCGTCTTGCTTCAGGTCTACACTTGCATTATTATATTCATCGTTGCATATACGTTTCTCTACTCTTAATACAATCACAGGGAGGCTTATATTAGCTTTTGGTCACCACTTGATGTCGCTCGTTTAATGTTACTGCTACTGCTCCATGCCGCCTGAACAATAACGGTCGTGTTAATAGAAGACGAGTTCAAATGAGTCGATACCGACCTTGTAGCATCGCTCCCCTGGAGCTATTGCACCACAGATCTCCATACTATTACTGAGTAGCGTGGTACGGTATGGAGAGTAATTATCTCTCGTTCGTTCGAGGTATTATTATATGGTCTCTTTCACTATCGTAACTTTGGTCATTATGCAACATTAGCTTTAGTTGATCCACATCTTCAGTACGCAGTATCAGTGCCAGAGCAAAACGTAACGTCAAAGTTAAAGTCAGCATCGAAAGATTCTTAGATCTGCAATTATACCTCAAACTAACAGTGGCTTGAGAGTTTCAACAGACACCAATATCTATGTCGAGGGAAATGGATTGATTGTCCTTGAAAAGGAAATCAGGAGTCCAACGTTTCACTATAAGCATCTTTTTTTGCAACAAGCATGAAAATAATTTGCTAGGCAAAACCCTTTTGCTATGGGAAGTTCATGATCGATAGGTTCACAAGGTATAGCCTTTTCAGGTGGCCATTATTTTGTTTCTGGGCATAGTGCTAAGACACATCCTCATCTGAATAGCATAGGCTACTTTATTCCATTTTAGCAATTTATGTCAATCATCAATTAAATACTATATACCACCAGCTAGTCATTCTGAAGTCTTCGTCCTACATAGGTGATACTAAACGCCAATACTGGAGCAAAGTGATTTTACTCCTTGGCAACAGCATCCTTCTTCTGGAGCTCCTCCAGCAGATTCTTGGGCTCCTCGTTATACGCGATGATAATCTTGTAGTCTCCCTCATTGCGGGAACCCCAAGTCAGTTCCCAGTCCGGACCCAACCCGTAGATCTCTTGGATCGCCTTGCTAAACTTCATAGGATCTGTAATGAGAGCCTTAGGGATCTTGTGCTCATATTTCTGAGCATGCCAATTCTGCTTCTCGGTCATGTTGATGGTATTGATTGTGGAATGTGTTTTGAGGGTGCGATTTGTTATATGATATTAGAAAGCTAGAGTTTTGCGTTGTTGTCGTTGCGATATTGAGGTGTCCTTGTTCAAGTCGAGAGTGTGAAATGGGAAGTGGGAGGGAACCGGGGCTTTTATACTTGGATTGAGGCTCTGAATCACAGATGTGTCATATTCGGGTGGCAATCGACTTGTGTTACTAAATGGTTGTCATACAACAGTATCCTAGCTCTGGGCCACTCAATCCTAGGACTTCTCAACAGCCTCCTTCTTCTGGAGTTCTTCTAGTAGGTTCTTAGGCTCCTCCTTATACGCGGTGATCACAGTATTCACTCCATCATCCCTTGCCCCCCAGTTGTACAAGCCAACGCCTGGTCCATAGCCATAGATATCTTTCAGACCCAAATGAAATTTATCCCAGTCCTTGATGAGGGCATTGGGAATCTTGTGCTCCCACTTCTGCACGCATTGATCCTTTTCCGTCATTTTGAGGCGTTTGGTTGAGCTTTCTCAACGTCGTAGATTGGAAAGTCTGCTGTTTTGAGAGGTGTCGAGATATTGATTGAGGTGCATACGTGAAAGTTCAAGTGGCAAGGAGAGCCGGGAATTTCAGCGTCTTATAGTAATAAAGAACACCTGAATCACTTGCCTTCCGACGTGATTCAGTTCTTACCATTTTGGTGATAGGGTACCGCCCGGACTGCTCAACCTATCTGAATGGGCGGCCATTTTGTCTGTAAATGAATATGGCAGACTGCTAGCTAATGACTTGTCGAATGTGAATTAAATGCTCGGAGTCGTAGATTGGAGGACGGTATACGACTTGGTCATAATAGAGTCCACGTTATGAGTCAATCTCACGCGTGAGTAGAATTTGGGTGGGACCTCAAAGGCGATTTATAAATCTACAAGGGATCTTGAACAGTCTCATCCCACAAGTCCTTCACAAATACCAGGCTGGCACCCCTATCCGGCCATACCACCTCCGCCAATATTGGTCTTGCTTCTGACCAACTAGAAACCCCCAACACTTTTGCTTGCTGTCTCAAGGACTCGTTGAAAAACTGCTTGGCTGATAACAGCGTTCGGTCGGTCCCATCGTCCTTGCATAGATAGGAAACCGTTATCAGCCCAACCAACACTTGCCAAAGCAGGTATCCATCATTCCTCGACGATCCTTTGGCGGCCAGACTCTTTGCAACGTCGTGTTGAAATAGTGTGATGGCATACTTGCGAATGCGTTTGTCGACAAAGTCTAACACACCAAGAACGTCCTGCATATATAACAGAGACGCAATGACCGTACCACACCATGGACCGATAAATGACGACTGAGACATTTGGTACTTCTTGGTATCGTCTCCGGGAACTGATATTGATTGAACATGTGCCATGACATATTCTCCTAATACTCTTGATGCTGGTCCTTCCCGCCAGAAGGATTCGAATTTTGCATCTAAAGTGTCCTCGCATTTACCCACGACAATTTTATTCACACCGGCTGTGAAGTCGCGTAGAGAATTGACGATTTTGTGTCCGTCGGCATTGTTCAGTTGAGCTCCCGGGGGCAATGGGCTGAAGAAGAAAGGGAATAGACGGATAGCTTGCAGCTTAAGAGCAAGGGATTCCAGGGCCTCACTCGAATGCCATACGTATGATAGTTTAACAAGTTTTTTGCCCGGTAAAGCGTCGATACTGCTGGCGTATCCTCCTGTGCGGCATATGCCTCCTAGCAGGCTCTTGAGGCCGGTGAGGTAGACATATGACCTTTATGCCATTAGAAGGGTTGAGAGATAGGAAAGGTGAGTTGTACATTACGAAGTAGCGATGGGCAAGTTCTCTATCAGTCGAGCAGCAATCAGGCCGAGTCGGGTCGTTTCTGCCTACTCGTGCGGTTTCGATCAGGGCTAGAATACCACTGATGTGAGTTTCGGCTGCTACAAGCTCCCCTTGACAGGCCTGAGAAACACAGTCAGCTTATCAAGACCCACTGAAGACCAATGGTAGGTTTATGCACCTCTGTGAAGGCCAACGTAGCCATCTGTCTGATGATTGCCGCCTCAAGTCTGTAGTCCTTGGAAGCAATCCAAGTATTGATACCTCGCATGACTTCAACCTTGTGAAATAGTAAGGTGGATTCGAATGAGGCCAGGTCGCCGAACTGAAACGTGAAGTGCATTCCAGCCATTAGAATGGCGCTCCGAAGAGCATAAGGGTCGTCGATCAGACGCGTCAGACTGTTCTGGTAAGTATCGTGAAGAAGCAAGAATGGGTAGACAAACTATTCTGTGCTCGATATCTTTGGAGTATTCTTGGGTGGCTGGCATGATTCGAATACTTTGACAAAGGTCAGCTTTTGATCAAGTACACTAAGTCGGGGAGGCGTACGATATTGGAATAATTCATGAGATCTCAATGGCATGGCGATACACAGTCTGTTGAAGGCTGTGTCTTGGTTTAAACGACTCAAGCACAGAGGCACAGTCATTCTCCTCGCGCATATCATTTCTTTCGGCGTCTTTGCCACCTCCCATGGTGTCTGCTCCCAGGGCTGTACCTCTTTCTGTTGGGCCCTTCGCTCTCGGAGCGGTATCTTGACAGGAGCGTAGGTGCAGGTTCTCTTGCCCTTGACGCAATTGTCACTGGATCCCTGAGTCAGCGAATTGTCTGATCTTACCCTCGTCATCTTTTGTGGGGGCTAAGTGTCACCATTGAGGCCGCTGCTCATCGCATCGTTTCCGGCGTGTTCGGCAGTTTGAACAGCCTGTCCTACTGCGGGTGTGGAACTGTCGTACTCGAGCCTCCGTCTCAGGCATCGTGAGATGCTTGTCCTTGGTATCTGTGTGGAGTACGTGGGGTTGTTGAAGGAAGAGGATGACAATTGAAGGAGTCTGGCAGGGAGTCAGTGATGGGCGAGAATGGTCCAGGTGGCGCGTCAGCACTACTGTAATTGCGTCTTAGCTGACGTGATTATGATGACTCAGCTAGAATATATCCAATCAGAGAGTTTACGGTCATGTTTAGAGTTTACTTGGGGGAATTTCCGGTTTCCGGGATACAAATGTAAGGCTGGCTGAGTAGTTAGCTGATCTGCCAGTTGAATCCATTGAGATTATGTACCTCAGACTTGATTTCGCTTGGATATAAGGAGCTATAATACATTCCAGCTCAGGCATGGGTTCATGTCATTCGCCAGATTGGAAATTGGCAAAGAACTTAGGCCAGATACATATGTTATGTTATATGCAAGTGATGGCAATTCTGAACTAGGTACGCCGTGCTCAAACGTGGCAGTAGTAAGGTTGATAACCTTTTTTCTTCACATATCCCTCAGACTTCTCCAGCTCTGAGATTCTCAGATTGGGGATCCGATCGCTGACTCTTCTGTTGGCGGTATGCGCGCTGAACCATGCATTTCTGCTGCACGTTTTCTAATACGACCAGGGAGGAGGAGGTTACATTGATCGTTTGAATTCACCAGGTACAATCAGGTCCATATTTAAACTAATGATGCAGTCACTCTTGTCACAGATCCACCGTCAGGCTCCTCAAGGAGCTCTCCCCCTGCACCCATGTCGCCCGGCTCACTAGCCCTTGATGCTCCACTGCGGCGCTGATCCTACGATTCCTACGGAGAGTCTTATCTTATCTCATCTGAAATTGACCACCTGGAATAGGGTAAGCTACGAAACGGCATGTTCAGGCGAGATAGACATTGAGTGATTCATAATTATCATCTTTTAAAAAAGAAACATTTCACTCATACTTTTATGTGGTTAGCTTGATGTGAGTACTGTTTGCAGTCAAACCCGGATAATTTGCCGGGAATCGGTTCGCCTTCTGCTTGAGTAGGGTTTCCCACGAAACAAGATGTGCGTCAGTCTAGCTGTAGACAAGGGAACATAAAACTCCGTGTCAACAACATATTCAGTTGTTTCTTTCTCAAAATATCATCTCAAGTGGCTCATTCCGTTCTTCCCACCACTCTGAATCGTGCCACGGAAACTCACGAGGTCGTTGTCCTTCATCATCCCGCAACAATCCTTCTACATCACGACATTTGATCATCATGACCCGTGTATATCTCTTCCTCGTAACCTTGGTGCATTCTCCATTCTCATTTTCTGGATCACAGGACCAGCACGCGCTGAGCCTTTTCTCCTCGACGATTCGAGACGGACTGTCAGCAGATACGTCTTCTTGTTCAGCCAAATTGAGTGATTGTTTTTCGAAGCTCCCTTCTTCGTCCTTGATGATGGCTGCTATCAATGATCCCTCTGTCTCAGCACACCATGGACCTTCCTTGCCACTTTGCAGAACAAGTTTCAACGCTTTGCGACGCCAAAATGGGCTTCTGTATTTCTTCGCCGTGAAATATAAGGGGTGGATAATACCCATTTCAGGAGTAAAAGGGGGTAGTTGACTTGGAGTGTCGTATCGCGATTCTTTAAGATGGCTTTTGCTCTGCAACAAAGCCTCTATCAATGTCACAATCTCTTGGAACTCGGGACCGTAGCAGTCATAGTCTGTTTCCCGGTACCCAAAGACGGTGGCTGTGTTGATCAACGCAGCCAGACATTGGGCGCGGAGGACCACCAGCGATTCATGAGATTCGGCATCCCAGGTGTTTGGGAGCTCATTGCGCGAGAGCCATTGCTTTAGGTTTCCGAGCTGGCGACCTTGCTCAATAAGCATTTCGGGGGGGATTGCTCGGCGGCTGGTGTACTTGTATGAGTATGCTTTGCCGGTAAAGTGGTAGCTTGAGTGCAGGATGTTGAAAGCTGCACCATCTAGTGGGTAAGACTCCAATATGTCGTTTATGATAAGAGGCTTCAAAGGAAGATCCGGTGGATGGGAAACGCCATAAGTTGCAACATGGAGATCAAGCTTCTGCAAAAGCGATACCAGACCATCGCTATCAACCCCAGCCAACATATCCTTGTCGGTTTGAGACATCATTAGGGAAAATGCACCTTGAAGATGCATGAGTCCTTTGTTTAACCGCTGTTGTAGAGCCTCGACGAAAGCAAGAAATAAGCAAGCGATTACACACGGAACAGGCCCATACTGCATCGTGGCAAGATCGTCCTGTACCAATCTCAGGGCCTTTGCATATCGCTTTGTAGTCTCAAATCCCGGACGTGGAGCTGGGCCTTTGAGAACATATTCCTTGTAAGATGCACCGAATGTTTCAATCGCGGCGCGTACAGATGGGATCGACTGGGACAGCTGAGGTATTGTATGAGACCAGAATGAATGCTCGACATCATTTCTAGCACGGCGGGGACTTTGTACTAGAACTGTACATGCAAGGTCGACAAGAGGGCTGGAGAGATATTCTGGGTTGAAAGCGAGGGATCTAAGAAACGAGACTATGGCCGATGGAGGAGATACTGTTGATGATGATAATGAATCCGATGACGAGGAAGAGACTGGTGATAGTGACGAAGAGGTGGCAGATGAAGTCCCGAGTGAAGTATCGGGAGGTGCTCCGTGAGGGTAGCCTTGACATTCGCGCTTTGCAATCAGGCACCGTTTACAGGCCGGCTTGGCTTCATCACACTTGATTCGTCGAGCCCTGTATTAATAGATAGTGGGTCAATACCTGTCCAAATGGTCCATGATACGAGGACGCGTACTTGCAGGTGAAACAGCCAAACTTGGACTGCTTGACGTTAGTCCTAGTTCTCTTGGCTTTGGTCGTCTCTGTTGATGAGTTTGTCATCTTTGATGACACTTTTGGGTGTATGAAGAGTTCGAAACCAAAGAACGAGCAATGCAAAGACCGAAGTTTTAAAGATAACCACCGATGAACCTGGATCGTAAGTGGAGGCGGACAGGGCTGAGCAATACTAGCGTAAACTCAAAGACCGAGCAAAGACTGGGGCAAATGAGACAATTGGCCAATGGTAATTGCCCCGGCTTACGGGCTGAAGGATTTCGCCTGAAACTACTGGGTAACAACAAATCAAAAGGCCAGCTCGTAAGGCGGCTTAGATGGCCCAATCCCTGCTTCCTTCAGCTAAGGAATACCTCAGGATCCTAGTATATTTAAACAGGATTTATGTATCTCTTATCACGTCGCTCGTACGTAAACCCAGTGATTCCCTTACTCCCTGGACACGTTTTCAGGTCCGCAGTCGTGATCGATCGTGGGATTGCCCCTAGCCGTCGCTCGGTCTTTGAACCAATCAGAAACACATACTATAGTTAGACATCTGGCTCAAAGACCGAGAAACAAAATTTCCATACCAAATATGTAGGACTTAGATAACACTATGTATATATAATGAGGTGTTCGCTTTTCTTTAAAGGAAGACATTCGAGTCTTCGCAACACAATTCCAATCCAATTCCTTTCCCCCCTATCTTTCCACAACTCATCATACCCATCTTCAAAATGACTTCAGATCCACTGACCTGTGTTCACATCTCTGAGGAGTGCCCCATCAAGTTGACTACCTACGGATTTCGCCCAAATCTCGGGATCAACTGTTTCTTTGCCGCTGTCTTTGGTATCGCTTTCTTTGCCAACATCTGGCTTGGTATTCGATTCCGCATTCGTTCTTATGCAATCGTCCTCTGTCTCGGTTGCTTAGCCCAAGTCGTGGGTTACGGCGGACGCATTGGAATGTACTTTCGCCCTTTCGACGCCATACCTTTTCAAGTCCAAATTTGTTGTCTCATTATTGGCCCGGCCTTCAACAGTGCAGCTGTGTATCTTATGCTCAAGCATATCGTGACAATCTTTGGGTCCCAATGGTCGATATTGAAGCCCAAGTTCTATACAATTATCTTCATTACTGCAGATATTGTATCCTTGGTTCTCCAAGCTACAGGTGGAGGCATCACAGCGACCTCTGACGTGAAAGACAGAGACACGATCAATATGGGAAATAACATCATGCTGGCGGGTATTGCCTTTCAGGTGGTTACTCTATCAATCTTTTTAATACTGGCCATGCTCTTTTGCGCCAGGCGTGTCCGAGCTGCCAAAGAAAACCCTCTCACTGACAGTGCACTTCGGACATGGCAAAGCCTGCGTTTTCGGTGGTTTGTGGGTGGCCTCTCAACCGCTTTCATGGCGATCTATATTCGTTGCGTCTATCGAATTGCTGAAATGCGAGGTGGCTGGGGAAATAAGCTGATGAGGGAGGAGATTCCATTTATCATCCTGGAGGGAATGTAAGTAATCTTTTGAACTCAAATTCCCTAGCTGAAGTTTGACTGACATGGTGATACAGTATGATTCTCATTGCAACCTCGGCACAGACCATTATCCATCCCGGATATTTCTTCCCCTCCTTTGTGAGCCAAAAGCTCCAACTAGGCAAGAGCCTCTTATAGCCATCAAGAGTCTAATTGCTAATGTTTCTAAGATGCCGAAAGCTCTTTCACTGAACTATCTGTACGTTCTGGCTCTCGCGTGGGGCTTGAGGTGGCAAAGTGATGCTTTTTGGGAAATTAAAGAACCAGCAAAATCTCAGTAGGGGTCTGGTTTTAAGAGGATGGTTTCCCGAATTGTTTTAATTCGAAGCCTTACAAAGTACTCATGATATCTCTTATGGCTGAACTAGGAGAGGACAGAGCCAGTATGTATTTATAGAAAGACACCCGGCGTTCGGACAATATTACCTGTATATAACTGTGAAGAAGCTGATATGGACCCTAATTCCTTATTATCTCGATAACGGGGGCCTTCGTTTTTGGGTAGCTTGGCCTAGCGGTCTTCGCGACAATAACCTTTCGCACCAAACCAAGTTCACAGCTCATTTAACGAAAGCAGGATACAGCATATAAATTGATCTATAACAAGTGTAAAGAGCCAAGTTATTTAGATACACAATATGAGGTACACTAATTACCCAATGCCATAAAGGGATTTGACATCCCATATATAGAATCTGTCCCATACAACGGAATTCCATCTTCAAGACGTAGACTAATCAGGATTCTCTGTTCTGAGATAGAGCAAAAGAGTTCAGACTGACGTCTGAGGTGTCCTCCTCGGCGGGATGGGCAGTATAAGGCCTGTACTAATACCTATGTCAGCCTTCCTGAAACATAGATGAAAAGTTCAAGACTTACAAGGGGCACGGTGTGTCCGCCATGCATATATGACATATAGAGTAGGCGGTAAGGCAACTATCAGCGTGACGATAGCGACAATAACCTCGATCTGCATGCTGGCAAATATTATTGCGATGACTGTGGGCCACCAAAAATGTAGCTGTTGAGTTTGAGCAGTAGACAGAATCAAGAGGTTCTACAGGCCATGCAAGATTGGGGAAATGAGGCAAGCTGGGCGTGGGAGTTGAATAGAAAATGATAGGTCGCACCCTTTTGAATGTATAATTGTTTACTTGACGGGTAATAAGAATGTTTGTCTGTTTTGCTACAGAATGTCACATGGTGAGAAGTCAGGGAGTGATGAGGGAGTTTAAATATTGGATGGAATATAATGAAAGATGTTATTATGGCAGACAAAAAAAACACCACAGGCAAGGGGGCCGCGTTGTTTGAAACACACGACTTCGAGCAATGTAAGTCTTGTTAGTCGCATGAAACGTTATTTGAGGTGAACGAATATGGCTTTCAGATTCTGGCATCAGCCTGTAATATGCCCGCCCAAGGCTCTAGTAATGATGGAGAAACCACCCTATGAGACTGTTTGTGCATTTCGTGGCTTGGTGATCTGACTGTGGAGTCTAGATTCTGGTTAGGTCCAATCGGATCTCTTCATACTCTAGACCTGTTGATGATACTCCCCCCTGCCATTCAGATTGTGGAGGGGACGAATCAAGATGCAGTGTCTTACGGCCACTCGTGGACAGCGTGCGTCTGCTTACGCTAACAATGATAATATTATGGACATGACCATTGATAACAAAGATGGTGGAGAATCTGACTTGAAATGAGGCCTCCTACCTTCACTTCTCCTCCAGTCACTTCAGATTCTGGTACAAGCCAATCGTGATTGAGAGCCCAGAGTCTTGTTCTGGTCATAAGGTTGTTTAACTCTTCATAAGATGATACTCAACCTCATTACTATCCTCTTAGTCGTTGCATAAGAAACCACTGGCCCTGCCTCTAGATTGAACAATAAATTAGCTGCAGAGGACTTCCAACAAATTACACTTGGAACTAGCGACCATGGGTGAGCCGAAATCACAGCCAACCGAGAGGCAATGGCTAGAACAAAGGGATTTTATCAGACACGAGTATCTTATAAGGGACACACCGCTTAAGGGCCTTGTTATTCTGTTGGAAGCTCAAGGTCTTCACACAACGTTTGTATACTCAACCAAATGACATGTTGAGCGATACTAACCTCGTTGAAGAAAGGGCCAACTGGAATACAAGTTGAAAAATTGGCAAATGTCGAAAAACATCGAAAAGAACACATGGCAGTCTATCGAAAGAAAGATCAAGAGACGTAAGCAACAAGGGAAAAACAGCGACATTATATACTGCGGAAGACGCATCGAGAAGTCAAAGGTCATCAAAGAAACAATGCGTCATCGAGAAACCAACATATTTGCTCAATTGGCCTTGCGTATGTTCAAGAATCTGTATTCCAGAGGGCTACGACTGACATGGTATTTACTCAGGTCCCCCCTCTCCAGATAACTCGCAACTAGCTGTTTGTACCCCACCTCCAATGGAATTGGACATGGAGTGGCCAATGTCTCTACCCTGGTTTTCCTTTCGACATGTCTATTGGAACTGTAAGATGTAACTCGGAACAGTCAAGAAGAGCTGCTCACATCTTTCGATTAGCAACCTATAATGTCTTCGCGTCCAGTGCGATAACCACCTATCAGAACGCAATGTCTCAAAGCCCTGTGCCGGTGGTACTAGATCTACTCGGGAATTCCCAGAACAACAGCCACATGACCAGTGTTTCGAAGTTGGCGGCTTGTATCAGCAACCAGATGCCCGAATGGTACCCTGGAGAGCACATGCAGACAGCCCATACCGTATTGACGAGTCCAAGAAACGAGCTACTGCCCGATTGCTTGAAGATTATGATCTACAAGGTGTCTAATGGGATTTCCTTTCATAGCCAAGATGAATGGGACAAGTTCATCGGAATTACAGGACATGCCATAATGAATTTAAAGATCGACCTTAGGAGACTTGGGAGTGAGAACACCATCGTACGAGCCTTCTTCGACACCGTGTTTGAGAATGAGATTCGTTGGGCAACGGAATGGGACCTCGACCAGGACGTTGGAGATGTTGATCCCTTACAGCGACCACTACATCTAATCAATTGGCTACTAGAGTCCGGTCAAGATCCGAACTACTCCCCAATTTCAGAATTAAAACTACGCACACTTACGGCAATTGAAAGGGCTACCACGATCTGTCATTTAGACTTGGTCGCGTTGCTTCTTCGCTTCCACGCTCGAATCAATATCACTCGGGTCAAAGTTGACGGCCACACCATCCTAGATGTTACACTGATCAGCCCAAGACCTAATGTAGTCAAGCTGCGACTCTTTAACCTTTTGTACCGACATGGCGAAATCAGCTTAGAGGAAATGCTTTGCATAGCAATCCGACTCCGTTATATGGAGATCGTCGATCACATACTTCACCAAGATGTTCAGACCAGTAGAGGTCAGACTCTATGGTCACATGACGACAATATGGACATTGACACTCCTTTGCCTACAGGGGTAGACGAAGAGGCAGACTTCCTATACCCAATGTTGGATTATTCTCCAGTCAACGGCCGACTATCTGAGGCTGTCACAGCAGATGTATTTGTCGCAGCAGCTATTGCAGGAGACAGTGAGACCATTCGTCGACTCCATGAGATCCGCCCATCTGGTGGTATGCGAAATCGTCGGGGGTTCACGGCTTTACAGGCAGCAGTCAAGCATGGCAATCTTGGCGCATGTAAATTGCTTCTCGAGCTTTATGGGGGCGCATCGCCTGTCTTGCTACTCAGTGCAGCATATTCCGGTCATGAGGACGTATTAAATTTGTTGATTTACCATGGAGTTGATTTCAACACGCTGACCACCTGGAGGGAGCTATGGTCATTTTACAGACTTCATGACGAACACTCTGACTACAGCAGGAGATCCATGTCAAATTTCAAGCGACTTGTACTTGAAGGAAAAACCGACAGCTGGGGCGAGAATGGATCAACTTGTCTGGCGATTTTGATCAACGCTGGGTTCAGACTTTGCAAGGGTGACGTCGCAGTATTCGCCGAGCATTGGTTGGAGAAACCCTTGAGAGCTGCTTTGGCCGCAGGAGGCGATCCGAATGATCGGAATGAGAAGGGGCGTACTGCACTTCAGTGTGCTCTACATGTCCGGAACACGAGCGAGAGGCATACCGAAAGGCTTCTGACAGTGCAAGCCATTCTACAAGCAGGGGCGACTCTCGAAGGTGGGGAGGTTGTCGACGCAATCCGGCTCAAGGATCGAAATCTTATAACCCTGCTGTTGCGCTACGGTGGCACATTGAAAGACATGGACGAACGAGGAGCTTCGTGCCTTGAGGCTGGAATTATTTCCAGATTTGGTACCACTTTTGATTTATGTTACAATTGTTACGGCAATGAAAGCGACGATTACAATGACGACGATGACGACGACGAAGACGATGAAGACGACGATATCGATGTCGGTGTCGTTGATGATGATGATGGAGAATTCCTCCAACTTGTACTAGAAGCACAGGAAGATGATATTGACGCAGGCCCGTTCTGTGCTGCGATGGCAGCGGGAGACTGGGATCTTGTAGGGAGACTGTTTGACCGTGGTCATAACAAGACAGGATGCCACTTGGTCGAAGGCACCGCTATTGGCCTGGCTGCCCGACACGGACACATTGACATCTTAGACAGGCTCCTGTCTCGTTTTGCTCATCCCACGGACTTCTGCTATGCGATACTTCCTTTTGACCTAGGGAACGACGGAGGGATCAACCGTATTGACTGGTACCCTGGCTACATATGGCAACCTAGCAGGGCTGACTACTGGCGTAGAGGCCCCCATTGCAGAGTACGAAACTTTGACCCGCGTGCAATAGCAAGTCCACTCGCAATTGCTTCTTTGGGAGATGACATTTCAGGTTTCCGGCATCTTCTCCAGAAGGGATTTCGCATTGACGATGTTACCCTGTCTGTTATTGTATCCGAAGAGAACACTTCTAAGTATCTCGACCTGTTAAGAGAGTATCAACATCAGTTCGATCGTCGACTTACACCCTGCGCAAGAACAATATCTTCCCTTTGTACAGCAATCTCAATGGAAGACACCATTATGGTACGTTTTCTAGTGGAAGCAGGAAAAGATGTCAACGGTGAAGATTTTACTGTCACAAGGAGCCTTACCCCACTCCAATGCGCTACTAAAATGGGGAATCTCGACATGGTAGCCTATCTGCTTGAAAACGGAGCAAATGTCAATAGTCGGCCAGGCTTGGTAGAACAGGCTACAGCGTTACAATATGCGGCTGAACAAGGTCATCTTGGAATTGCAAACCAGCTGATGCAGCACGGAGCCCGGATTAATGCACGAGGATCGAGATACTACGGGTCGTCAGCTCTGGTGTTAGCAGCAAGGGGAGGGAAACTGGATATGTTGGAGTTTTTGATCTGTCATGGTGCTGCCACAGAGGGACCTGGGCGTGAACAAGTACTATCAGCAATCGGATTCGCCCAATACACAGGTCATTACGCTGCGGCTGAATGGCTGAAACAGCGTTGTGGCTGGTCGGAAGAAGACGAGGACTTCGAAATATTTGCTAAGGATGATAGAGGATGCAAGAATTGTCGTGAGGTCTGTTGCGATGAGATACACAGCAGTGAGACTGAGTGTATACATGACTATTCTGCAGAAGAAGAGGTACTTATTACAAACGAATGCCAGTACTGCAGAGGGAGGAATACAACAGACGAAAATGGCGAAAAGCATACTGATTACTGGACATTAGAAGATGTGGGAGGCTGGTAACGAGAAACGGCCTTTTGGTATGATGAAATCTTTCAGTAAATAGGGTAAGGGTTCGATAGAGCATATACAATAGAGAATGAGTTCATACATTATACTCTGTTTCTTTACGTGTACCTCTTATTCTAAATGAACGGCCATTTCCAGTAAAGGCGCGTATACTACGTCTCACACATCGCCTCGGATATATCCATTGCAATGTATTGTTCCGACACTTCCGAACCGTCTTGAACTTATTAGGACAGTTCCTTGGCGATCGATCTCGTCTAACGTCAACCTCTCAACATAATCGAGTCTGACTGCAGCTATCAAGCACGAAGCTCTATGAGGCAAATGCAATGCTACATCGGCTGGGAGCAATGTTGTTTCCTCCCAACCTCTTAGTCATGACCTCCGCTCACATCATATTAGGCCCTGACATTACAAGGATTGATGGGTTTGAGGAGAGAAACAACTTTCTTGGCGTCAGACTATTGATTTTTTCCCGTCCCTAGTCAATTGGTGACGGGAAGCTAAACTGACGCAAGTGTTGGCCTCTATTTCGCAATTTTTGTTTTGAGGCCGAAAATTTTCGATATTGCTTTTTTGGTGATCAATAGCTGAAAACGATGCTTAGACTGACCTGAAGCCTGCATATGGCCAATGGAACTATTGAGCGATGAACACATCAGTTCACATCAATATTATGCAGCCGAGAATGTCTCCGCTGATCGACCAACTCTTCTATGCCAATCATAACAACGGGACGATCGCTGCGAGGGGAATTATTTTCTCATTACAGTCATCACGCACTTCGACAACTACTAATGCAATCTGTGCTGATCTTGATAGCATCGCTCTCTAGAAGAGGCTGGGAGTTGCTGACGCAAATGCATATGACTTACGACTGGGAATTACTAAATTTTGTCTCACAGTCTAAACCATTTAACGTTATCTACAACGTGGTGGCGACCTATGTATGCCCCGCAGACCTGACAACTTCTATGATTCATCTCACATGGCCTAATGCACGATGGAATATCTTGTTGGCCATAATGGAGTTTCCCCACCAGATCTCAGTGATCTTGTCCTCCTAGGATGGAAGTTATAGTACTAATCTAGAAGTATTTATTGCAGGCACGTGATATTAATTGGTACTATTATTATACTAGAGGATAATAAAAGGCATATTATTATACGTGTCACTCACTCCTACAAATACGGTTATTATTAGACCATCGGCCTCAGAAGATCCTGCGACTCTCGGAGAACCGGAGAGCTAGCAACCAGGTTCTTCCATGTAACTCCCCAGGGGTCAGGGGATTGCTCCATTCTAGCGTCATCGGGTGCTTCTGATCGGTCGCATGGAGGCTGAGATACCTTGTCAATGCAGCCAATAACACCCTTGCAGGTCCGCAATCCTACAGCTTTCAACAAGCAGCTGTGCCTAGCTTCATAGACCTTTCACAGCCTTAATGCCGCACTGACAATCTAAGAATAGGGTTATGGAAAGATCTACTGAGATATGCTTTATTTTGCTGCTATTAATATAGCAATAGTCTGTACACCTAGGTCCTATGAATATGATATGCCTATAATAGACACTTTTTTCAAGCTTCACAGTTGCGCATGGGCAAAGACCAGTAATACAGCTTTATGTAGTCTCTGCTGCATGAGGGAGATATGATAGGTTGTTGGTCTCTAATCTTTATTGGTGCCACCTTTTTCCCACGCGGGGCCTGACCTGAAAGCTGCAGATGCAAAGTAAGACCAACGCGACCGGTCAACACGTTGCACGGGCTGGATCTTCATGGAATCGCCATTTATGAAGCTATTTTGCTGGCGATCACACTAACGTAAGGCAGTGATGTATTTGATGATCCTGTATCCTGGAAAGAAACGCCAATAAAACAAGTTTTGATCAACGAGTCCAAGAGTAATATGTCTCCCAAGCATGCGTCCGTGTCTCGGAAGATTATCTGCCAAGAGTTGAAAGCCAATAGTGAGTGGAGGATATGTCGATCACTTTCAGCCGTCTCGGTAATGGTTGATGTTATTCTTGGCTCTCAGCGTGGTACGCTGTCAGGTTGTGTAGCACAACATCCGTGTTAAGCTGTGTGCCTGGAAATCCCCCACAAAGGCGGTAGAAACGGTAATAGGATGCACACTGAAACTTAATTCTTTTGTTTCAAGGTCCCAGAAATCATGGTATAATGCTAGAGTGCGGCGTTAAGATAAGCGTATCGGTCACGCAATCGGATGTGCAGCGGGACTTGACAGCCGTCATGTTGCCTGCTATTGAAACGTCGGAACAATATGGACTTTGCTATCAAGCTCATCGAATGAAACTTCCTGACAAGGCGACTTGACATGCAAAGTAACCCTAAGGCATTCCTATTCTGTATCGGTAAGCTGACTTGTGATAGATTGTCCTGTCGGATGGCAGGGATGCCCCAACTATGTTCCTTACGCTGCATTAATAAAGGCTGTCGCCCTGCATTAATAATGGATACTTTCTGCATAAACACGAGCTGACCAGCAGATACGAGCTTATGGCTGCGGTTGGGTATCGCGATTGGTAGCTGAACGTGCAAATATTGAACAACTCAACATGTGCGGCCTTCAATATTCGGCCACGCGGGATTGAGTTGCAATGTCTTGGAGAGAACACAGTCGATTGATGCTATGAGACAATCCAACGTGTGAGTCCAGCCATCTGTATAGTTGAGTAACATAGGGAAGCGATTAACAAACCTGAGCAACAAATTTGTATAAAGACCCGGCGTGATCCCCTCAATCCAAAAAAGAATCATCTCAAGCATCAATCGCTAGCTCAACTGTCCTCATCACTCTTTCACACACTCAACCTCACACTTCTCACAAAAGCCTTTCGCTCCAACCGCAAACATGAAGTTCTTCGCTCTCGTTGCTCCTCTCCTCTCTGTCCCTATGGTCTTCGCTGCTCCCGGAGACTATGGAAAGCCCCCTTCTTATCCCTGCAAGGACAAGACTATCTACAAGACTGTCACCGTCACCTCTCCCATCTACAAGCCTCCTGTCACCAAGACTGAGACCGTGACAAAGTCTTACCCCGTCGTCAAGACTGAGTACAAGACCGCCTATGTCACCAAGTACCAGACCAAGTACGAGACCAAGTACCAGACCAAGTACGAGACCAAGTATCAGACCAAGTACGATACCACGACCACCACAGAGTACAAGTACAAGCCTCCTGTCACCAAGACCATCACCGAGCACAAGCCTTGCGAGACCAAGGGCAAGCCCGACTACCCCAAGCCTCCTCACGGCAAGCCCGACTACCCTCAGCCCCCCAAGCCCGACTACCCCAAGCCTCCTCACGGCAAGGACTACAAGGCTTAAGAGGTTTACGTCCTACCTCGCCTCGTCACTTTTGGTATCAGCCCGAGAGGGGCAACCAGTGACTGAGCTTCGCCTTTGGCCAAGCTATGACGGATCATGACACTTTACGACGCTCCTTTGATCATGTATTCTCTTCTATTGTCACTGTATATGTGCTATTGCCACTACCAGTTGAGCTAGTGGAAAGAGATGCTGCTGCTTGGTAGTTCCTCTTTGGCGGTTGGATAAAAATTCTTCTTCTTCGAAACATTCCTTATATAGTGGAGGTAGCCGCGATGTGGCAGCGACTATTATCTATAGATTCTACATAGTTCCAATGATATTATTGTTCATTGTATTATCAGATCCCGACGATGAAGTCTAGAGTAAATTTTCGAACTAGATCAAGTGCTGCTCTACAGCCACTGCTTGTTTCCATAGTGAGAGACGAAAGAGCCGCCATTGCCAGCTTCAATACTGCTTTTGTGGACAACAGAAAGGACCGCTGTAGCAGACTCTTCTGGACTAATCGCGCCCTCCCAGTCCGGTGCGTAATTCTTGAAAGCGGCTACCATAAGACGATTTCCTTCGATCTGTTCCTCCGTGTCTAAAATACCATTAGCGTTGGGCAGATGAGTCTAGATGGCCAGATAACTCACAGTTGGACATATCCTGAGTAGCAACAAGACCGGGAGATACAGCCATGAACAAGATACCCTCCTTTCTGTACTGAGCGTCGAATTTTGCAACGGCAATGTTCAGGGCACCCTTACTCATTGTGTAGGGTGCTCCATCAACGATGGAAAACATGGTGATAAAATCAGGGTCGGCCATTCCAGATGAGATGGCGATGGCTTTCTTGGCTTGGCCCTTGCGGAGAAGGGGAATGGCCAAGTTGAAAAGGTGAACGTTTCCGAGAGTGTTGACTTTGAAGGAGTAGAGCATGTCTTCTTCCAGCCTCTCTGGTTCCTCGCCCCTAATCTGTTAGTCACTATCGGGTACCGGAGAGTGAGAAGAAAAAGCTTACAAGACGCCGATAGGGTTGTGAGATGACCATTCGGACTGGAAGGCAGCGTTTGCAATGATGTAGTCGAGGCTACCACCAGTAATCTTGGAAGTCTCGTTGATCAAGTTCTGTCGAGATATGTTAGGTGTTATATCGAAAACATCTGCTTTGACTTACTTACCTTGACATCTTCGAGTTTCTCGATTTCTCCCTGGATGATATGAATGTTGGATCGGTCAGGTAGTTCACGCTGGAACTTTTCGTCCGTCTCTTTTTTGTTGCGCACAAAGCCGATGATGGTGTTGCTTGCATTGCCAGATAATTCGCGAACGAACTCATACTGTAGGGTAACAATTAGTGTTTGTGTCCAACTAAATAAATGGCAGGGAACTTGCGCCGAGTCCTCGGGATGTTCCGGTGATAAGATAAGAAGGCATTTTGTAGAACGAATACGAGAATGGTATGATAGAGGTAGGTTTTCCGCAGAAAGATTGATATAGTCAGATAAACAATGGCTGTGATGTTGTAAGTAAATCACTTGTAAGCCGGTGGCCAGGCTCCTTTTATATTAATTCTTGACTCTTTTGATCTCGTTCCTCATTGTCTTCTATCTCTGCCCCGGCTCCCCCGGAGTAGTGTTGCCGACAGCTATGTACTGTATGTATGTATGTAACAATAAAGACAAACTGACCAATTGGCAGGGTTGATTCCGTCATTATGACCCTGATAAGTGGGGGTGGTGGAGGGTGTTTAGTGGAACATTCGCAAAAAGGTGCCCTGCACCAAAAATCCATTTAGACATGCATCAACTTCAGCTATATTTGTAAAATTCAACAAAGCTTCCATTATTAATTCTGTATCAAATTAACTATTCCCTTATCGATTTCCCCCGCGCGGATTTCTTTGACGTATTTGTAATGGTCGGCCTACAATTACGCCGCTCCACCAAACTCATTCCACGCGTACTAATATGATTTGGGAGGACGAAGTTTTCAGCCACGAAATTGCACTGCAAATGATACTAGGAGAATGACAGACATGAAAGAACGATACTGTATTCCATCTGTTTGGGAAACCAAGAAGTGGATCAGTCAATACAAAGTTGCTTCAATCTCTATTCTTTATACAAACGCCGGCACCGACTTTTGAGTAGAGCTAAGAATGACGCCTAGCTTCCGAACATAGTCCATCTCTTCAATATACAAATCTTTCTGTACCCATACTGTTTCGATAACTCGTTTTACTGTAGCGATATTCCTATACTGCATGTTCTCTGTGGTCCTTTGCATTAGGTCCAAGATAACCATCCTTTGCTCATCCGTCTGAGCCTCACAACCAAAGATCAGCAACGGGAAAGGCCATTGACAAGCGGGTAGTTGCTCGAGCAATTCAAAAGCTTGTTCGACCCAGTTTATGAACTTTTGATCCAGCTGGAGGACACCTGCAGATGCGCGCCTGAGGTAGATCAAGGTAGACAGCCGATGAAGCTGGACTACCAAGGCAAAGCCCAGATATGCAGTGTCAGTTACATTTGGACTGATATTTGACGGTTCGCTAATATTTCGTAGTTTCCAATCAAGTATTTGAAGCTGGGCTTTGTAGTATTCAGTTCCGTAGCGTGGGTCAGAGGGAACCGTGACAGTGTTGAAAACTTCCGACAACAGGTACAGTATCTCATGGGGTATTCCCGTAAGATTCTCGGGCTTTGCGTATTATCAATGTTAGTTATGAATACAAGGAATGACCGTTTTTGAATTATGCTTACCTGCCCACTTCCGCATACAGCGGGGTGAAACGCATCATAACCGTTTTCAGAAACATCGCCAAGAACAAGAGCAGCATTCGGTTGCCAGTGGCGTAAGCTGAACCTAGACATGGTGTTGCAGTAGTGAACCCAGCCTAAAAGAGCGGTTAGGTCTTGATCCTGACCATGTTTCATCTCGTCTAATCCCGCTGTCTTGGCTATCTTGGTAATACCACAAGCGTACCATAGCCAGTGACTAGACTGCATCGAGTTTTGCTGGATCTGATGCTTGTTAGGGTTTAGACTGAAGTATGTAGATATTTCCTACCTCCAGTGTGCATAGAACCATCCCTGCAGCAATGTGACAGGCTGATTGAATAACCCCAATAACACCCTTTGTCGATTCTTCCAGCTTTCGTAAAGCAGCGATCTTGTACCGGGCCGTCGTATACAACGCACTGTCACGATGAAAGGATGCTAAAGCAAGTGCAGACTTCAGTAATGCTGTTGATGAAAGCGACATATCAGAAAGAGCCATGCGAATGATAATTTGGCGGACTCTCGGCGCATCATGGCCGAAGGCTGTGATGGAGAATGAAGCTCGATGTACAACTGAATGAGTGAGCCAAAATTGCTACAACAAGGGATTGATATGATAGTACTCACAGTATTGGAAGAGATCCTGGTCCGATGAGCTTAGATACACAGTGGGCGAAGCTGCTGGGGCCCTGAATAATTGTAGGGGTGCGTCTGTTGGCTTAGAGGGTCTGCTATCAAAGGACGACAGGACAGCCTCGACTATTCCTTTGTACGCGAACCCATAAGTCTTATTAGACGTTGACACAATATCGTGCAGCGTAATGTCAGTAAACGATGTGTTGACCAATCGATATTTTGACTGCCCATCGACATGCTCCTGTTTGGGTGCAGGTCCTACGATGGCTCGGCGGGTGTCATTACGGCGTGGCCAAGACAGCCGCATACCATAACCTTTACAAATACGACCTGATTTTATGCATTTGTTACATTTCGGAAAGGCTTGGTCGCAGCGAACCTTTCGAGCTATTCATAGTCAGTCTCATGAATGTATGGTGATTGCAGGGGTTGGATGCAAACCTCGACAAGTTCCACATCCCAATGATGGCATTTCGAGTAGATCAAACTGTCTGTAGCTTGGACTTGCTCGCAAAAAGTTTCCTCTAATAATTTCCGTAATGTCAAAATGCAAATGGATTGTGATAAGGGATCAAACGGGACAGCATGCTGACGAATGCAGAATCATGTTGCTGTCGGCAATATGCCGGTAAGACTCAATCTCACTTTCTGGCAACTTTCTGCGAGTTTGGATTACCAATCAATTAATTACTAATGCAAAGACGATCCCTACGCGTTGAGCCGTGCGAACAGAGTCCAATCCATTTGTGAAGGATAATATTGCCAAATACTCAAAATTAAATATCTAAAGGTGATGCTCAGTTCCCATCTATAAAGGATTATCCACCAACGTCAATACACAGACAGATACAATACAGTTATTAATATCCCCCATCTAAAAGAAGAAACGCATATTCTTCTTAGGTACCCTGATCAACCAGTAGGCCAACAAAGCTGCGACGATATCAAACACGACAAACGCCCACATCAGTCCGAAGTTTCTCCATCTCTCGCTGTAGTGAATGTCTAGAGTAGCGAGGTATGTATCTGTCGATGCGATTGGGCAGTAAAGACATGTCTGGTTCGAATCAGGATTCGATAGTGTACCCCCAACCGCCTGCACGAACTGGCCAACATAATTCCCACAGGTGAGATTTGAAGGTGTCTGAAACTGAAGGAACTCAATCTCTGAACACGAAACCTCTTGCTTGGCCACGCCGTCGGAGATCATTGCACCGATCAGGTAAGTCATGGGCGAGACACGATACATAAAGGTCCAGAATCCAGGCAGGGCTGAGTAAGGAACAAGAACTCTGTGTTGACGTTAGAAACATTCATATCTGGGTGGTTATATCGTGGAACTTACCCGGAGAATACAAGGGCCATCATGAATAGCAACAATGAAAAGGTCGCCCCAACCTCAGCAGTAGGTGACCCAGCCACGCACATATGCGCGAACGTTCCCTCGTAAACCATGAAAACCCAAGTCAAAAGAAACATCAAGGCACCTCTTTCATGCTGAGTATCCGTGATGCGACCATTCTCATACATACCAACGAGGAAGTAGAAGGGAAGATACACCGCCAGAGACGCCGCTGAGTTCCACAGCATCTCAACGACTGTGTTGGCGAGAATGAGGTTGTGCCAAGCGTATGTCTTGGAAGATCTCTCCCGGCCTTCGTAGAGTGTTCTCTGGGTGACGAAGCCGGGCATTGTTTGGTAGAGGAGGAATGCGAAGATGACGAGGAGCATGAAGATTGAGAAAAGTTGGTTTTGAAGACCCTGAAGCGATAACGGCGAGTTTTGGAATGAAAGACCAATGAAAAGGCTCTATTGATGGTTAGAAAGAACATGACAGAACCGTAGAATCGTAGACTTACTGTTATGAAGCAGAGCGACATCTTGGAATAAATGTAGGTTGGTGTTCGCCAGTACTGCTCGGCAACGCGCTTAGTGCAAACCAAGAACTGCTGAGAAAATGAGGCAGCGTATGGAGTATCCCGAGAGTCACCTGTGGATGCGGAGGACCGACTTGACTGTGCCAGAGTATCCAGTGCTCGTTGAACAGATGCGAACTCAGAACTGTGTTTCCAAGTCTCGGCCCAGTCACGATCCGCATGAGCGCCAGGAGCAGCACCAATGACATGAAGCATCCACTCGGCAGGATTCTCATCCTCGCGACACGGAACAGCACCGTTACTCTCAAAGTACCTCGTCAAAGTAATAGCATTCTCACCGAGATCCCCGAAATACACCGTCTTGCCGCCCTTTGCAAGCAGCAAAAGACGGTCAAACTGCTGGAAGATGATTCCAGATGGTTGATGAATGGTGCAAAGAATGGCCTGTCCGTGGTCCGCTAGCTTCTTCAGGAGCGATACAATGGCCCATGCTGTTTGACTGTCGAGGCCAGATGTAGGTTCGTCGAGAAAGATGAGGACTTCAGGTTTGGCGACAAGCTCTACGCCTATGGACAGGCGCTTTCTTTGTTCCACGTTGAGGCCTGTATCGTCAGTCAACCAGAACTCTCATCATGTTGCAGACAGACATACCTTTACCAGGAACTCCAATGACTGCATCGGCGTACAGACCCATCTCCAGCAGGCTGATGATCTCTTCAACAAACTCGTGCTTTTCCTCCAGAGATATTGATGCGGGCTGTCTCAAAGCTGCACTGAACCGAAGAGCCTCTCGTACAGTCGAAGTCTCCAGATGAATGTCCTGCTGCTGAACATAGCCCGTCGTTCGTTGGAAAGACTTGCTTCGAGGGTGCCCGTTAACCAGGATATCGCCAGTGATGACTCCCATTGTCACACGATCAGCCAAGACGTCGAGAAGTGTAGTCTTTCCAGCGCCAGTAGCTCCCTGAGACTGTTAGAAGCTGCCAACACTTTGCGGAGGCTACTTACCATCAAAGCTGTGAGCTTTCCTGGTTGAACCCAACCGTTGACCCCTGACAGAATACGGCGCGTCTGGCCCTTGACCTTGATGTCATAGCAGACATTCCTCCAACAAAAGGTCGACGTTTTTGGAGCCTTCTCAGTGGCCATGGGGCTTGTGTTGTCGTGCTCGGTTCGCTTGGGTTGAAATTGAGGCTTCGCAGTCTCTTCGTCTGTTGTCTCTGAGCATCGAGGCTTATGTGATTTGCGAAAGACAAGGATCTCGCCCTTTGATGCCTCAGATGAGAAGAATTCGGCCGCAAAGAGGTAGGTGCAAGTAAAGAAAGCGATGAAAGCGATGAGGATTCCAAAGTTTCTACAACGTTAGCCAGGGCCTAATGATAAAGAGTCGTAACATACCTCCAAAGATGGGAATAGCGATACTTGTAGACAGCTCCGATGAAAAAGTCACCATCAATGAAGTCTCGCCCCGGTAAAGCACCAGCAACAGAACAGGTTCGCTGTGTTGGTTCGACGTTTTCGTATCCAGGACCAGAGGGCAGCATTGCAGTGCATTTGAATGATCTTCCCGAAAACTCATTGGCGATCAGAGACTCGTAGGCATAAGCAATTGGATTCACATAGTTGATCCATCTAAGCCAGCCCTTCATGTTTCGAATCGGCAACACGAAACCTGCATAGATTACCAGGCCAATGATGAAGATGGCAGCAGGGACAAGTGCTTGGTGGACCGTCTTGGAGGACTGGGCAATGGTTCGCAGAATCATCGACATGGTCATGGTGGTGGTAAGGCCAAAAAGAAGAAAAATGAAGAAAGACGAAGCATCGCGACGGAGGTTGGCCATGAAGTACAGCGGGACGTTGAAGGCTAGGGTTGAAATGATCTTGGATGGTAAATCGCAGATGACAGAAGAGACTGACTCGGAAAGGGGACGATATAAAGCATATCTGGCGTGCTTCTCGACGATTGGGCGCTGGCTGTAGAGAGCGAGGATCTATTAAAGGGGTCAGTGGGTATAGACCTGGCATTCAATATTTTTACTTGCCTCCAGGGCACTACTCAAGCCATTGAAGAGAATGGCAAAGAACAGAACCGAGGCGCGGCGGTTCATGCTTTCAGCAGTGCTTGGTAGATCGAAGTAGACGCTTCCGAGAACCATAGACATAATGAAATTGCCCAGGACAGTTGCTATAACGAAGGTCTTGTCACCAAGAAGTCTCTTGATACCTCGACCAATACACAATTGGATCTGCATTGGCACGGAGATAGTGAATGGGCTCTTCTCTGATCTGTAAATGGTCAGCCTATGTCATTTACTCATCAGATCTGGTTGCGTACGTGAACCTAGCCTTCTGTGTCCTTCGAATATCGGCCAATGTCTCGACCTGCTTTCCATCAAGGGGGTACTGAATCTCGAACGCTGCAATGTCACTAAGAAGAATTGCTTTGTGTCGACTCATTCTCCATTCATCTGCAAATTCTTCGGGACTGCGAGGCACTTTGTCTTCGAAGCCGGGCCGTACGATGCGTTCGTCGGGGTTCGTAAGTGAGGTCAGAAAGTCGGCGGTTGTTTGTCGTGGGGGACACTCAAAGCCCATGTCGGTGAAGTATTGTGTTGCTTCGTTGGTTGGGCCGAAATAGATTTGGCGACCTTCGTACAGTAGGAGGACTTTATCGAACTCCTATAAAGGTTCAAGTTGTCAGAAACAACAACCCTTTGTGCAACGGAGGTTATCTTGCAGTACTCACATTGTAAGATGCCTGGCTTGCTTGATACATGGCAACAATAGCACTAGCACCACCCAGTTTCGTTCCAAGTCTCAACTTCTTGACGAACTCGAGAGCGGTAGCACTATCCAAGCCCCGGGTACTATTGTCCCAGCACTGGATAGCGCTCTGGTTGAGGGTAGCTTCGGCAATACTGACTCGTTTTCTCTCACCGCCACTAACACCTCTCACAAAGTCATCGCCAACCTTAGTGTCAACAGTGTTGGAGATACCAAACATAGCCATGACGGCATCTCTCAGGTGCTTAGCGTAGACTTTGCGTGAGATGTTTGCGACGATGTGCTGAGGGGTGCGTGCTAGTGCAGCGAAGAGGAGGGTGTCGCCGACTGTTAGTTGAGGGAAGTGGACGTCTGTCTCGGCTTGGTAGATGACCTCTCCACGGAAGTTCTTGTGCATAAGATTCCAAGGAATTCCTGTCAAGTTAGAGAGTGCACGGAGATAGAATGGACCAACATACCTTGGTAGTTGAACTCGGATGACTCGTCCAAATGCAAACCGTGAGTATGTCCAGCGATGGTTTTGAGTAATGTCGAAACACCACTATCAAGATGTCAGAATAAACCACATCACTTCAATCAGCAGCATACCTTCCCGGGCGACCTAGCACAAGTAGTAGCTCTCCACTCTTAACCAAACCATCAAACTCGGAGATGATGTTCACTTTCTGCCTCCGATTAGCGAACCAGTTGAGCGCAGCGAGAGGACCACGCCAGATGACGTTGAAAACATCTTTCTGGTACTCGGTCGGATCGCTAAACCCATGAACACTCAGACTTCGCCAGGAAACTCCAGCAGTGTACCGTGGGTGCTTGCTCGGGTCTTGAGAAAAGGCGTGAAGAAGAGCCTTTACCCAAGATTCAGGCTCAAAATCTGAGGACTTGGGGTTGAGTCTGGCGTCTTGGGTGAGGATTGGGTTGACATTGGTAGATAGTGTCGAGAATGCCCGTGTGAGAGAGAAGCTTCGGGCGAGTTGTGTTACTGGGCCGGTGGCATCCTCGACAGATGTTCCGACCTCAGTGTCCTGGAGGGAAGGGGAAAGTGAGGTAGTATGCATATTAGACAGTTTTTAGCAGATTTGAGACCAAGTAAACAAATTAATTGGTATCTGCCTGTGCTATCAGATCTATTGGTAATGGTGCTGAGATGCTTCATATAAGTACGAACCCGACAAGGTCAGCACGACCGGATGTAAAGGCCGTCATGATGAGCCCACATATTTGAAATTTCCGAGACGCTATATTCTGCATCTTAAGCCCTATTTCATGCCTTGGATGCAACACGAGAAATGCCAACGGCGTTCAAGACGTGTCTATACCGATCGTCTCAGCCTCTCTTCACATGCAACTCCGGTTAAATTCCGCCGCTAGCCTAGCTGAGACTTGGTAAGAACCACTTCTTCCGAAGCTAAACCTATTAAGGAATGTCGGCGCCGAAACATTTGTCTTCTCTTCGACCGCCAACTTAAAGAAACGCCGTCTCTCGATTCCGCGACTGTTTCATTTTCCTTGTATCTCTTCACCTTCGGGCTCTTGAAAATGCCGCACACTCCGTCCCTCCCCGACCGTCGACTCCGAAGCGCTCAGATCTCAAAGGCTTGTGATTCTTGCAAGACCAGGAAGATCCGCTGTTCCGGTTTGTTTGCAGATGCGATGCTACCAAGTCATGTCACTGATCTGAGATAGGCTATCCCCCTCCTTGTCAAGGTTGTAGTGTATGTGTCCATCGTCCGTTATTTTAGAGCACATCATTCTGACATGCATTAGCTTCGGGGAAATACCTGTCGATTCGGGACTCGTAAACTACCTCTCCGGAGGAATGGTACTGCCCAATATCCATTCCCATGTGCCGATCCACCCTGACAGCTCAATAGTCAACCGATCTTTGCTAGCTGGTGTAGCCGAGACACCTCCTATTGTCAGAACCAAAGAATCAAGCACCCCAAGCGAGAACTATCTTGTATGACATTGTAACTTTCATCTTGAGGTCGGGAAACTGAATCAACTAGGTCGATCAATATCCAGATACCGGGCCTACTAACCTTCCTACACGAAACGATCTGTTCATAGATCGGGTCTTGTTTGAATCATCTTCGACCGACGTACCAAATGCTGAGGAACGATTCTCTCTAAAGGAAAGTAAAGAGACCGCTTTCGAACTCGACGTCAGAGACTAACATCTAATAGGGGATCGGGTTGCTGAGTATGTTGTTGAAACCTTCCTTGTACTTATAGATGTTGATAATTAGCAACAGGCGGCACTCACAGCGTCACCTTCTTTTCAGACAGCAGACTCGAGACTCTGTCCGTCAAACTTCAAAACAACAAGATCAACGACCTCATCCGTAGGATTTCTGCCATTATCAACAACAAGCTTAAAGCGACCAGTAGCACCTCTACCGAACATGTTCCCGAACAAAGTCTTCCATCTCTGGATCACACAACCGCAACAAGATACATCATGAGTAAGCCATCAACATCGGATACCACCCCTAGCCAGTTGAACTGATCGGAACCTCAAGCATACTATGAACGAGTCCATCCCATCTTCCCTCATCTCGACCGCGATTCCTTCGACTCTACTGTGTCTAACAAGGATCTAAGCAGTACCTTGGTTATTGATGCGGCTTTCTCTGCACTATATCATTCAGTACTTGCTATTGGCTGCTTACACGAGGGTGGCGGTAGTTTTGAGCCCGGCAAAGGAAAGGCATGGGAGCTATTCTTGGTAGCCTTGGCCCATGTACCTAATCTCCCGAAAGCAGGGAACTCGCTGGTCGCTCTTCAAGCTATTACCACAGTTGCTGTGTATGCTCTGGGGATACCCTGTATTTCAATCGAGCACAGGATCATGACTGAGATGGCACGAATGGCTCAGGACCTGGCACCTCTTCTTTCCAAGGGCCCATCTGCTAAGATCTTTTATCGGATATTTTGGGTTATTTACGCAGTGGAAAAGACTTCAAGTTTCCATTTTGGACGTACCTCGGTTAGTTTCCTTCCAGCATTCTTAGTTTTAGTAGCTCATCTATACAGGCAATCATCGATTCTCACATCATTATCCCTATGCCTCATATACCCGAGTCCAACTTTGGCTCCTTCAACTGGACTCTCACCATGGCTCGCCATTGTCGGCTATTGTCACGGGCAATGGATACTCTATTCTGTCCTGGCATCTATCACCGAGGGTCACAGTACTTTCTGACTACGATCGATCAACTTCTTCAAGATCTTGAGAATTGGAGAGCATGCATTCCCGACGACTTTCGACCGCGACACTCGTATCAGTGTCACTTGCTACGTCGCTCTGTGAAAGGCTCGGTGGGAATTTGGATGAACTACCTTTACTATAGTCTCAAACTTGTTCTACTACGGAGCAGGCTACAGATTACTAGCCATCAAAGCGATGACTTGACAAAAGGCACATATAGAGATCAGCTGATAGAAGTTTCACGATCCATACTCGAAATCGTTACATATGTTGAAGTTGAACCTTCTACACCTTTATGGTCAGTTCTCCACCGGGGCATTCGACTCTAACTGACATATCATAGGATCCTAGCCGGTATTCCGCTCTGCGCTACCTTTGTTCTATTCGACCACGTTATCAGCAACCCCAGGTCTCCGGATACGAGAAGTAACCTCTCATTGCTGGACATCGCAGGTGGACATTTCGCTCGAATCGAGTTTGCGAGTGGCGGCTCATTGCCCGGTTCACTGCTCAGTGAATTCACTTATATTGCACGCGAATACATAAATCAGTGCGCTGCTCAGGACTCACTAAAAGGAGGACAGCTCCTCCACGCTCCCACCAGTCATGACCCCTCATCGCTAGATGCAACCGAAACTCTTGGACTGCCTGTTTCTACAAATCTGAGTCCCGGGCAAGAGGTTAGCCCCACGATGGTGAGTCCGATCTGTATCACTTTGGGTCTTTGTTACTGACATATAAAGGCTCAACTTCCGCAAGCGACTGTTCTTGGCGCCACGTCTTTTATGGATCCCATATACGCGCCGATTGAAACGTTATGGGATAATGGAAACGATCCCTTGTATGGTATAGATGTGATGAACATTTTCAATAGTATTATGTAGATAGGTGTCAAGACAGTAGGCCGGCATGACCACCATTGATCAAGTTCAAAGAACTGAAGAACCCAGTTTCGCACCGGGGAACCTTTCCTTGATACCATCTTCGAAAGTGTTTCCATCAACCGTAAGGTCCTTGAAAGCCGGGCATGTGACATCTGAGAGGGCGAAATCCAGAGCGTTGGTGATGAGTCTAAGAGGGGTTGCGATGATCGAGAAGAGAGTTGAGAGCGAGTTTGGTGAAACAGTCCTGACGATCTGAAAGACGAAGCACATCAGGTTATTCCCCTTGAGCAAGTTCTTAAGATTCAAGACTCCGCCAGTGATGTCACTAACGTCAATGCCTGCGTAGCTGTTGACCTCTCCCATGTTACCTCCGATACTACAACTGTTAGCATATGCCATAGAAAATCTGAACAAACTCACCTTCCGAGCTCTGGGTACTTGGTGATCAAGGCGACAAGATCCAAGTTCAGGCTAACAAGGCCATAATCGACCGAGCGACGATACCAGTTCTCCGGTATTCTCTCCCATCCTCGCTTGTAGGTGAGCTTCCCATCATCTTCCTGAACGGCAAAGAAGCTCTTTAAAGTCTCTTTGTCTATTTGCAGTTAGTTTCTCGATCATGCGTTGAAGTTTGGATCACCGACCCATAATATCCGCGTTACTTCCAGCAGTATGATTTGAAAGCAATCGACAAGCAAAGAAGTATCCAGCATTTCGAGAAATCATGCCAGTGAACGGTCCGTAGTAAAAGTTGGGATTGGTGGCAATCGTCTCATGGAAACGGATCTTGGCTTGATTGGCAAACGTGTCAAAGTTATAAGTGCCTTCCTCAGAGGCCATATCGTAGAAGGACTGGAACTGCTCCATGACCAGGGTAGAAGGATCTCCAGTGACGTACAAGTCTGCACGAGTGTTGGATGAATCGCTTTCAATGAGGTTATGCGAACCATTCAGACCTCTTGGGGTGCCCAATAGTCCAACCAGATTGCCCAAGATGTTCTGTGCTCCGGGTGCAATACCTCCGATGGAGAAGCCTGGGCTGAGAGAGAGGGGATTTCCGACAAAGACTGTTCCCATAGTTGCCAGGATTGTACCCAGGTCGGTTCCCATTCCGTAGACCTTGTTGATGGCGTTTGTTACTTCAACTAGGCTTGCAACGCCTTTTCGGTTGATGTAGCCATGATTTGCCAAAGCGTTGAGGCCCGGGCAAGGTCCTCGCTGGTCACCCTTCTCGAAGTTTGGTGGGATGAATTTGTGGATGCCAGTTACTTTGATGGGATTCTGTACTGGATCGAACGATACCCTCTTCTCGTGGCTCTCTAGGGCATCATGTCCGACGTGTTCGTTGCGGTGCGGCGAGATCGCATAGATATCGCTGATGAAACAGGATGAGAAGGAGAGAAAGAAAAGCCACTTCATGATGAGGAACGATAAGACTGTGATGGCTAGTAACAAAAGAATATGTTATAGAGAAATGACAAGAGGATTGGAAAAGGGAACAATGTGTTTGGTCGGCTACCTTTCTCCTCCTTGACCTCATCGCTCTCAATAGAAGGTTCCGGCACTCGCGGACACCAAGATTGGGATCGACTCTAGCTCTCCTAACTTAGATACAGTAACGCCCGCCGTGTCTAGCAATATCAAGGAACCACGAGGCTGGGCCAAGGACTTGGGAGAAATTTGCTTGAACGCAGAGTAGTTCCAGGGACCGGGAATCCAACGCGGAGGCGATTGGGTCGCGCAAGGTAGGTGATTGTGTCAGCTGCAGTCAGCACCACTTAGCACATTGCTTGGGCATGTAGTCTCTGTTCGACTAACCTGTTGCAGACCTTCGTTATACAGGGAAGCCTTTCGAATGAGGTAGACAGTTCCGCTAGAACCTTGAACCTTTCCTGATAGGCACTGGGTGTTTCAACCTTTGAAGTTTGAGTTTTACCGATACTACCCTCAAATAACGTCGTTTCTCAAAACAGTAGAGCACTGGTAATTGCCGATAAGGTGATCACAGCTAAGATAACTCGTAATTATATTCAATTATTCACTTTTGTGCATTTATTTAGTACAATGTTCCCAGGTGCCGGTGGAACTTGAAGTTTAATATAGTTCAGAGTGCAATATGACCCATAATACTCTAAATCTCCAATGTGACTGACTGACTGACTTCCCGACAGACAGGAGCCTGTGGGACTCGATCAATCATCAACGATGCATCGGCATCGTCGATTCTCGAGAGAAACAACACTAGGAGTCCCTGTAATGGACAAATTATAGCGTGCAACACTAAGCCGGGTATCCCCTGTGAAGGTTAAAGAGCCCCCTGAGCGGGGGGAATATGGTAGCATTCCAGAGCACTTTTCTGTACTTTCCAGCCCAAATCACTACTACAGCCCTCAGGGGTCTCAAA
>JABFFJ010000331.1:0-58756 GCA_013623715.1 Fusarium verrucosum
AAGCTCCTCGAGCGCGCGCTCGGCTTGGCTGATAGCAGCCTTTCGAGGCTCGCCTGCGAGCTCAGGAATCTGGTCCAGCTTCTGGTTTAGATCGGCCTGGATGAGTTTATATTCAGCTTCATATGAGCTGAAGAGCTCAGAGCCAGCATCGGTATCGAGAGGGTTCGACATGGTGAAAGGAGGCTGGAGGATCGAAAGAGGGGGAGGGGGTTGTAAGGTTGACGAAGTTGGATTGTACTAGGAGTCGCAATCGATTAAGAGAGTTCGTCGGGAAATATGGGCGATGTCGTGTCAAATGCGCAATATTCGGGTGATGCTAGATCTAAGTACTAAGGTAGTGGTTGGTTTGACGTTCTCGTCAGCTCCAAGTTCGGCAGGCCCGAGTACTGAGTGCCTGCCTGGTTGTTTGCGTATGACGGCAGTGGCCAATGAGCGCAGCACGCCATGATGCACGTGATATGATGGCCCGTGCACGATCGAGTCTGGGGCACTATATCACTCAGAGGTGACGATGAAAATTTGAACTTTTTTCTCTTTTCTCTTCATAGAAAGTTGAATACCCCGGATTGCGAAGAAAAGCGGCTCAGCGTCACGACCTCGGTCAATGGCGTCGGGTTGAAACAAGCTGGGCAGACAAAGGCAGGTTTATCCTGCACGGCGCTTTTAAGAATTGGTGACTCGAATTCACGTTTACCAGTCCCGTTGAGTGTTCGACATGCTACATGGACAGCATAGTTATGCTGCAGTGTGTTGTGAAGTGAAGTGTCTTGCTTGACTTTGACGACTTTGTTGGGCATGCTATGATGGCATAAAATAGCGATCTCTGGATTGTTGGCATGTGATGATCGTAATATGATCTGATCAACTGATGACTTGCCTGACTGGGCGGGTCGTAGAGCTGTCAGGTTGGACTGAGATCTTGGGAAGCCTCGGCGATGCTGCAAAGCAACCCTGACCTGAGATGGCAGTTTAACCAAGCGGCATCAAGATCAAGGATGTTGATCAAGATACGAGCAGTATTCATGCCTTAGGAATTCAGTTACCTATCAGCTGACGCTGCCAACTGTACTAGCCCCAGCTGACAGTTCAGCAGCCAAGTCAGTCAGGGTCAGAGTCAAAAATCAGGCCCTTCAATCTCGGTTTTTAGGCTCCGTATTCAGTGGGTCAACCATCAGCTCTATGTAATACCGACGGATATTATTGTTGTGTTGGGACGGGATGTCAGTGTCAGTCTGGGAACCCCCCCAGCAAAAAAAGAAGCTCGGCCTAGTGACCATTCATATGCCGCTGACTCCCACCATCAACTTGCTCGCCCTAACTTACAACTACAAGCTCTCACTCATATTGTAGATCACAAAGCCTTTGTCTCTCTCTCTCTTGGAAACATATACAGTGCAATACCGCTAACCTTTGATTGTCTTGGACTACTGCACCTGTTAGCTACAGCACCTATCTCGTCTCGGATATTGTATCCGTATCCGCTATTCGCTTACAGTTATGCTGGAGCCACAGCACATGTAAGTCCCCGTCATGGTGACCAGTGCTTCCGCTGTCCAACCTGACCCAACCCCCCCCGAACGAATCCATTTTGATGCCGCCCGCCAACTCACACCGTCCGTCATGGCTGTGAGGCCGGTACCGTTACCGCTATTTATCCAATCATGAATTGATCGCCTTTGAAACTGGAGTCATGGGCTTGGCTCTATCACATGCTTTTCAAAATTGCCTTCTCGCTTCTCTGCATCTTTATTCAAGATAGAAATGCCCCTGTACACCCTGTCTTGCTTGTCAAACAAACTCTTTTTTTCTACACTGTCTACTCTCCTGAACCGACAGACAAATAAGATCCAATACAATGAGCTCCCCGACTGATCGTTTCCTCAGGAAGAGAGTCGCTATTGTTGGCAGCGGCTCTGCTGGAATCGGTGCTCTGTGGGCCTTGAACAAGACTTATCATGACGTCTACGTTTACGAAGCTTCCGACAGGTTCGGCGGTCACACCAACACAGTTGACTTCAAGAAGGGCAAGTTTTCGACAAAGGTTGACACTGGCTTTCACGTTTTAAACGCTTCAACATATCGTGAGTTTATTTTCTTCAATGGCTGTGAATTTTAATTAATTCAGTCCACTAATACTCTCTCCTTTCAGCCAACTTTATGAGATTTCTTGACAAGATTAATGTCAAGACCGCCCCTACAAACCTAACTTTCAGTGTATCTCGAGATCGCGGCTCTTTTGAATGGTCGGCAGCCAGTCTGGCTTCATTGTTTTGTCAGAGAAGAAATTTGCTCTCACCGCGCATGTGGCGAATGCTCTTTGACATCATCCGCTTTAACCAATTCGCCCTGGATATACTTGATGACGATGAAGATGATATATCCAGTATTGAGGTACTGAACAAATTGACCAACTGCACCTGCAAAGACGTCACCATTGGGGATTACCTCGAGCTTGAAGGCTACTCCAATGCCTTCAGAGATGATTATCTTCTTCCTCTAGCAGCATCAATATTCAGCACGAGTCCTGACAAATGCTCACTCGAGTTCCCCGCAGCCACATTCGTTCGCTTCCTGTAAGCTCAGAATTTTCACTGTACGAAACAAAAGCTAAACATGTCTTAGTTGGAATCACCACCTCCTAAACACAATCAGAACACGCCCACAATGGCTAACAATAGAGGGTGGTTCTCAATCATATATCGATGCTGTGATGAAGGGATTCCCTCCAAATCACCTCTTCCTCAAGACAGCCGTTCGACACATCACCACCGAGAGCAACGGTCAAGTTAGGCTGCACCTGGAAAACGGCTCATCAGCTCTCTACGACCATGTCATTCTCGCTACTCATGGTGATGAGGCATTCGATATCATCAAATTATCCGCCACCGAGCAGGAACGCTCCATCATGTCTAGCTTCAAGACCTCTCAGAACGAAGTGGTCCTGCACTCAGATCTGGATATGATGCCTCGACGCAAGAGAGCTTGGGCTGGTTGGAATTACCTCGCAGTGTCATCACCATCGGCACGAAAGGCACACATGAACCAGGTCTCGCTCACGTACAACATGAATATTCTTCAGCACATTCCTCGAAACACATTCGGCGACGTCTTTGTCACTCTGAACCCGCATCATAAACCAAAGCCCGGAAAAACACAGGGACGTTACTACTACTCGCAACCTCTATTCACGTCATCCGCTGTTCGGGCGCAAAAACTTCTGAAGCACATCCAGAACACTCGCGGTATTAGTTATGCCGGCGCGTGGACAAAATATGGTATTCATGAGGACGGTTTCAGCAGCGGACTTGAAGTGGCCCAGGACCATCTTGGTGCGAAGCTTCCATTCCCGTTCATCGACTCTACGTATAAGGGCAAAGTACCTAGCCCGAGTCTCCTGGATCATCTGGTGCGCCTGATTATCTTGGTCATCCAGATTTTCGTGGTCCAGATTCTCGACCGTCTGGTTGGCAGTGGTCCTACTCCACGTCAGCGACTCGTGAACGGCAACAGAGTGAGATTTGCAAACGGGAAGCATCGATAAAAAAGTCATTTTCATTCAGGATTTTAGAGGCATCATTCTTTTGGGCGTATGAACGATTCTAAGCTATATTGCATAAAGCGATGAGATTGCATAGGCAGGCTTGTACTGCATGTTATTTTGAATATATTTCTATCTGGCATTAAACGAGAGTATGATTCATGGCGTTGAGGTAGTAATTGTGTGATCTGCTGATAACTCTGATGTGAAGGTTATCGCGTTTTTTTAGGCGAGGTGCATCATGCCCCTTTGTAGCCCCTGACTGCGATCGTGGGAATATGGCATTGAAATGAAATGATACGATAAATCCTTGTGGGATTTCTCAGCATGATAGAACAAGGTTGCACGCATAATAGGGAAGGGAAAATATTTGTTTTACACCCTGCTCGCCATGGATAAGGCCTTCGAGCTAAAAGATTCCCTCGGCATATGTAAATCTACATGATAACTCACCCGAAAACTAACTCTAGTTTTCAGCTCCTTGGAGAGGCGGTGATGCTTGAACTGACTGGTTGTAATCATATCAATTATTCGCTTGCTAACATATCCATATCCAATACAGACTATTTACGTCTTTTTGAAGGCATCCACGACTAGGAAGGCAGATTTGAAAGAATCGCAACGACGACCCCTAACACCAATTGCACACCCAAACTCAGCCCCAAGATGAGATGGACATACGTCCACTTGGAAATATCAAGCACAACTCCATTCTCAGGTCGTAATCCTGGGACCACAATGTTGCTGGCACTCTGCGCTGTAACAGCTATAACTCCTGTCGCAAAAGCCGACATCAACACTTCCATCCTGTCTGTGCTTCCGTTCAGGGGTTGTCCGTACCACGACTCGGCGGGGTAGCTCTGGAACTGTCGATCGCTGTTTGTAGGTCCTAGTGAAGAAGCACCGTATCCTTGGAGTGCTATCGCTGATGTGGCGAGAGATGTGATGTTGGTTCCGATGTAGTGCTCCTTGCGTGTGGCGTTGATGACTGGTCCGACGCTCACGTTGCAGTGGTAGAACCATGGGTTTGAGCTTGAGGCTTCGAAGGCTGTGACTTCGCTCCATGTTAATCCTTGTTTTGCTGCGGCGTTGAACATGAAAGTTGTTTGGTTAACACCATTCATCGCGGTGATGTTGACTTCTGTTCGTTTACCATCCGCAATGGTGATTGTTGTCTCATTTCCTTCGCCTCCTCTTTCAACTTTCCAGCTGCTGCAACTCCCCATGACCTCGACGCTTCTGTTAGTGCTCACGATGAGGTCGTATGTCTTTGGTCTCACAGCTGTCTCTTGGAAGACGAACTTGCAGGATCGTGTACCGCAGTATGCCAGAGAATCGTTATTATCCCATAGTGTTCCGGGCGCAGGAATCTTATCCATACTTCCCCATACCCAGGAAAGCGCCATAGTACCATAACTAAACATTTTGTGGTAAGTATTGTAGACAGCTCTTCTACAAGAGGTTGGCGTACCTGTTTGCAGTATATCGCAATGCACCCAAGGCTTGTGAGTTGTTTTCTGACTTGTTTGAGAGAACTCTGGCTGTGTTCAAGTTGGACATGTCTGGTATTGAGACGCTCCCTGGTTTCAGTATCGCATACGAGTCGGCTGTATTTGTAGAGTAAACGAGACCAAGCATGGCCACAGCAACTTGGGACACTATGTTGAGTATTATGAAAGCAACCGCGTAAGATCGCAATGAACGTGAGCGAGACATCCATGTTAGTTGGATGATCTTGGTCAAGTCCTTGGCCTTTAGTATCAACTCAGTCTATCAGGCATTAGTTACCATTCACGGTTGATTGCAGAACTTGGCCCACCTCTTGGTCTGACCAGTCTCGAATACTTATAATCCAATATCTGATTTCCACGGCCATGGCTTCAAGAGATATTGTTATACTCATTCCAAGGCCGAGGGAAAGTCCAATGATGAGAGCGTTAAACTCCCGCTTTGTCGGTGTTGACATGATACTTCGGTTGGAATAGTACCAAAGCACCACGTAAATGGCGACAACGAACGCAACTGAAGCGAACCATCTCAATATATTTGCAAGTAATGCCTTTCGTAGCTTTTTGGGTCGATTTCGAAGCTTGTCTAGAGCAATTGCCCTGCTTGACGGACGATGTCTTAGTTTTTCCGATTGTTGAGGAGATGATGGCTCTGGTGATGAAGATGGCGGCCAGAGAGGATTTGATTCCTCTCTTGATTGGTAGTCATGGTGTTGCTGAGTTTGGAATTGCTCTTTTGGTGAGTGAAACCGCTCCAGCTCGTGGGCCAGGTTTGAGTTGTCGTGTCTATTCTCAGCCATGATCAATCAAGAGAATAGAGATGGTTAATAGTTGATGACGAAAACATGCGAATTCACCTCGAGTTGTACTTTTTGGGCTCGGTTGTATTTAAGGTTTTTCGCATCTTATTAGTTAGAGTATTGCCTGATATATTTGTGGCGGCGGGTCTTGTTTTGGCATGTTGTAAGCGTAAAGTAGAGTTTTAGAAGGAACCTTTCCGTAAATTGTATGTTTACGATATAACGGGCAGTGCAGGTGCTTAGGTGAAGAGTCATTGCCGTGGGTCTTGCTAAGGTTTATTCAAGATCGATCACCGTTTTTAGTCTTGATGATGGGACTGCCCGTAAATCTAAGAGCCAATGGAACCGTTCAATGCGGAATCTATTCAACTACCAACTGAAGACGATCCAATCTCATTTCGTATATATGTAACTTCCGAGAAACAAGCTTTTCATTTGCCAAAAGAAGTCACCTCCGTCAGCCAAGATCGAGGCCTCACGCTGTATCATTAAGTTCAGCTCGGCAATTCCGACAGGGTTAGCAATGTCTAAGTCAAAATCTCAATTACGAACGAACTAATCATCGTAGCCATTGAAGCAGGGGTTCCAAGGCCCACAAGCACTGTCCAAGTTCCTGGAAGATCTTAATGCTTAGCATATGCTTAAGTGACATGCTATGCATTGAATTGTCTCGGGAACCGCAAAGGACTGTACGGTACTACGTGGTGAACTATTTACGAAAACCTTTGAACCAGCGCTGTAGTGCACTGGCTGACGACGACTATACGATGGGCACAAGTTAACACCTCAAGGTATTGCAATATAAGTATGCATCGAAGAAATGAGGAAGATGGCACTTTTCCATCGATGATTGAGGTACAACAAGATTGGGTGAGTAGTGCTGTATGTGTGAATCTACCTCCATCTCTTGATAGAAATGTCAATTGGCAAACTAAAACCTACCTAGGATCAGAACGACAAAAATCAATAACAAGATAAAAGGAATGCGAGAAATATGCCAAGTAAATAAACAAATTGAACTTCCTGATAATTGTTGTTTCCCGTCCTAGGGTAGCTCACTTCCCACCATCGGCACTCCAGAACCCGACCCCCGACGTCACCCAGAAATCGCCAAAGATCATCCGACTGAAAGCTTCCCATCCAACACCAAGCAGCATCACCAACTCGCACCAATTGACCATGAACACAGCGCCTCGACTTGCGCGAAGCTCGGCCCGTGCGGCTTCTTCGCCCTGGTCATGTTTCTTCTGCCAGAATGCCCGACCGAAACCTCAACAAACGACTTTCCGCTTTGCCCGCAATGCCTCCAACAACGCCCCCAGACCGAGACAGCCTTATACACCTACCATGGAGGAGGTTCGTGCGCACTATAGCCATAAGAATAGAACGATTATGTACGATTGGATCTGGGATTGCTGTGCTCGCAACTTACAGTCATCAGGTACTATACCTTGAGTACAATCTTTGGATTTGTCGCTCTTACCTATGGCTCTGTACCCCTCTACAAGATGGTGAGTTCTCCCCTCATCATACCACCGAGCACTGTCTAATGAATCCCTATCTCAGATCTGCGCAACAACCGGATGGGGCGGTCAACCTATACGTGCCCATGGCGGCCCAGGCTCAGACAGTGAAGGCGACCTCGCCAGCCGACTCGTCCCCGTCAAAGACGCCAAGCGAATCAAGGTCACCTTCAACGCCTCCGTTTCCGACGTCCTGCCCTGGAAGTTCATTCCCCAGCAGCGCGAAGTCCGCGTCCTTCCCGGCGAGACTGCACTGGCCTTTTACAAGGCGACCAACACCAGCGACCAGGACATTATTGGTGTAGCTACGTACAGCGTGACGCCCGCGCAGTGTGCGCCGTACTTTAGCAAGATTCAGTGCTTCTGCTTCGAAGAGCAGCGTCTTAATGCCGGTGAGACGGTGGATATGCCTGTGTTCTTCTACCTGGATCCTGATCTGCTCAATGATATGAACATGAAGGGTGTTGAGACTGTCACATTGAATTACACCTTCTTCAGTAGGTTATTCGACCATGGGTATAAGACTGACTTGCTAACCAGTTCAACAGAAGCGAGATACGATAACAACGGACGATTCCAGAGGCCCATGGCAGCATAATTGGGATAGACATGTTGTATCAAATGTACATTACGCCCTCCTCTTGTAAAATACATGTATGTTCGTACTTCTTTGGCTATCAATTGCACATGCATGCAATCTAAAATCAATACAATGATACTTACTTCATTCTGATCAACCATTCAATTGCAATTGTAGCCAAATCTTCTTAAAAATGCCAGTCACAATCTGATATCATGCAAATTCTTCTCGTCATTCATCGTCTTTCACGCCGATGTCTGTCCCAATACAGTAAATGCGGCCCGCAACCGCTGACTCAGCCAAAACACCTTGAGCACCCCTGTCTCGCTAGGGTAAACTCATCACGTGCTCGCACTAATCCGCTCATTGAGTAAAAAATCCCACAGATTTTCACTTCGACTTTTTTCTTTTCGTTGTCAATCCGCTCTCATCGCCCAACGCTCAACTAACTCACCAGCGTCGTCCTCGCCCAACCACCGTCAAAATGGTCAAGATCAGCCCCAGTGAGTACTTCTATACGCAGTTATCATGATATTCTCTGTTTCTGACTCGAAATCCAGTCGTCTCGTCTTCCCGACGCAAGAGCCGTGCCGCTCACTTCAAGGCTCCCTCTGACCAGCGCCGTGTCATCATGAGCGCTCCCCTCTCCAAGGAGCTCCGTGAGAAGTACAACGTGAGTCGAACCGATCTAGGGGAAAATTTTCACATCACTAACATAACCCAGGTCCGCTCTATCCCCATCCGAAAGGACGACGAGGTCACCATCGTTCGTGGCTCCAACAAGGGCCGTGAGGGCAAGATCACCTCCGTGTACCGTCTCAAGTACGTCGTCCACGTCGAGCGTGTCACCCGCGACAAGGCCAACGGCCAGTCCGTTCCTCTGGGCATCCACCCCTCCAACGTCGTCATCACCAAGCTCAAGCTTGACAAGGACCGTGAGGACATCCTTGCCCGCTCCAAGGTTGGTCGTGAGCTCGCTGCCAACAACAAGGTCACCGCTTAAGCGATGAACTTTGTCGAGCAACAACAACAAAACACACACCAAAATTTTCAGGACGACACGATCAAACCTCTCCTCCCTGGCGAGGACGGATCTTTTTCTTTTTTTCACCAACTCACATAATCACGATACCAATGTGAGCAACTCAAGGTCAAAAGTTGATTAGGAATGGGCATTATACTCCGGCGTTATTACGATACCTACGTGCTTTCCTTCCAACAGCACGGTACCTGGTCTACAGCAGGGTAGATGAATTGAGAATTTTTAGGGTTCTCAATGGCCATTTCATTCAACTGGTGAAATGCTCCATGGGAGGTTTATCCCGAAGTCTTGACCTGCTCTCCCCACATGCACAACCGCGAGTCCTCTCGTGATGTCTTGTTGGACAGATGGCTGGTTCATCTGTCCCCTCGTAGGATGCTAACACCATACAACATCAGACGCATGCCATGCAATGCTTGTCTGTCGTAGACTGCAATTCTGCACTCCGGTGCCTTCTTCCCAACGGTAAGTCGTAGACTTCACACCCACCGCTAGGATATCTCCGCGTTAGCCACTTAGATCCATGGCTTTCGAGGTATACGTCTAGCGAAGAGTAAACCCAGCAGGACCCAACTACTATCATGGGGTTCTGCTCTCCCTAGAAGATTTTCACCGAGTTGCCAATGAGGCTGGAAATTTGAAGGTGAGGTACATGCTGTCGTAGTCGTTATTCTTTTAATAGCAAAAAATCACAATTTTACCTATCTTGCCGTCACATTCCCTTGCTGTTCACTGTGCAGTCCTGTCATGCATCATGGTCATTGACCAAGACACCACATCACATCACTTAGCTCAATCACCACATTGCGAGGCCAAACTACAAGCAATGCTTTTTCTGAGCAAGAGTATCTAACATGCAGAGCCCTTCATATCTCTAAACATAATGTGTGTCCCGTATAATACAGTCATGTCCTCGATGAGAATGATGCATCCCCAGTTGAACACATCGAGGCAAACCTGACGAAGTTTGTCCATGCTGTTGAAAATCCTAACATGATTAGTATTCTAACACTGATGCCTGAACGCCCGCACACCTGTCTGCATAGACACTGTGTGCGATGAAATGTTGACTGATTCAACCAAATGCAAAGGCCACCGGCATGCTGGTAGGGCCGTAAAGACATGCTGAAGCCATGAGTAGCATGCGAAAGAAGCTGTGCAGTAACTGATACAAACTGTAATCATAAGAGCAATGGCTGATGCTTATTGAAAGCATTGAAGACGCGGGATCGTTAGTGTTCCGTGCCCAAGAAGATGGAAAGGTTGCCAAGAAAGAATGTGTTGAGGTTGTTCAGCGAGTAGAGATCCCATAGTGGCTCTTGTCCTGAAAGCTGACGCTGCGCAGTTGTTGATCAAGAAGTTCAAGGGGAGGTCGGTTCTCTTCTCGTCGTCCGGCACCGGTATTGGCTGTGGGAGAATCATTCGCATCGCCCAGTTTCGCCCCATTACCACGAGAGTTGGCAGTGACAGCAGGAGTCAGTGACGCTGTGGCATGACCGGCGTAATGAGGAAGTACACCTTGAGCTGTCATTGGGGACACCTGTCCTGCAACTACATTGGCGCTCGTTTTGCCGTTCCTCCGCATGGTGGACCATATGTCTTTCGGATACCTGCTGAGAAAGAAGTTAGTATCAACATCAGCAAAGTGGCAGTCATCGCCATACCTCGTGACGCGATCCACTCGGCGCCCTTTGAAAAGGATATTGCCCTCCTCGTCACCTGAGTCGTCTGAAACTTTGGAACGGAATTTCTCGCTTGGGACTCTTGTATGCTCATTGATGACACGACGAAAGTCCATGTATCGACTGCCAGGATGAGCGACGTGGGATTCAGATCGAGGTTCTTCGGAGGCTGAGCTTGCACGAAGAGAATCATCAGTACGATGCAAGGATTCAGAGCGGGTGGCATCATCAAAGCAATAGCGAACAGAGGACCTGGTGGCCTCGGTGACGGCGTGGAAAGGATCGGCCTCGTTGGTCTTGATAGACGACGGCTTTGGCTCATTTGGCTTGGCATGATCCCGAGGAGAAGGTTCGCCAGTAGTCACAGGTTCCTTCTTGATAATAGAAGGTGGTGGGTAGAAGTTCTTGCCGTCATACATCGGAAGCCCATTCTCGAGGATGAAAGGTGCCTTGCCCCAATACATGAAGCGAGCACGCTCTTCGTCCGTTGTCAATTCGCGGTCGTACACGTAGTCGGTGTCTCTGGCATTTTCAGACTGAACTCCAGGCTTGAGCCTGCCAATGAGATAAGGTGAGCCCATGTTCTTGTCCGCCTCAACTTTGTTCTTGAAGAAAGTTCGCCATCCCTCAGCGCTCTTGGACATGCGTTCGTAATGTCGAGCTTGTGCGGCCTCATCAATCTCATCAGTTGCGACAGCGGAGCCACCCAATTCTGAGCGCGGCTGGAAGACGGGCGCTAGAGCGGCATTGATGGGAAGACTCGAAGGCTTCCGCTGCTGTACGCTATCGTTGTTGGAAGTGTTGTTAAAGTTCTTGCCTGGGGTGACAACCGTAGCTGGTTTGGCCAAGCTATGAACACTCATAGAGCGAGTATGATGAGACTTGTCACCGCTCGGCTGGTTCCCGAAACCCGAGGACAGACCTGGGTTGAGTGTAATGGGGCCGCCAGACTCACTACCACTGTTGACACATCCGGTGGATGAGTTCGAAGGATGCCCATCTGGAGATCCAGCCTTTGGGTACTTTCTGGCCTCAAACTCGAGCTGAGTCGCCAACATGCGCTCGAAATGCTCAATCTCACGACAGATGCTCTGAAGCCGATCCTCCATGTCCCGTGTGTCGATCTGATGCTTGTTGTACCGAAGTTGATCGTCGTGATATCTTTTCTGGCTACGGAGAACCTCAAGCTGCTTTTGTGTGATGGAACTGGGGCGAATAGACGAGACAGGAGGACTGTTAGAGCGCGATGGATCATCTTGTTGCAAGCGAAGAGGCAACGGCTCAGGCTGTCGCGATGATACGCGACCGTATCTGGTAGGAGGAGCATTGGTATCACCACTGGGGCGAGGAGCTGATGGACTGGGAATGGAAGGAGGTACAAAGCCCATCTGAGGTGGCATGCTGATGGGGTACAACGTGCCTCCGTTTGCAATCCACCACTGCCCGTTGAAGAAGAATGGACGAGACTGATCAAATTGCTCTGCAGGAGATAGGTGAACATTTCTCGCTTGTTCCATACCTAGATCTGGGTGCTTGGTGTAATGACCAGCATGGCTTGGATGCATCGGAAGACCAGAGGGAGGGAACTGATTGTAGGGAACAGCAGCCATGTTGTAGCCCATAGGAGGAGGTGGCATGAAATGGTATCCTTCAGGTCTCAGTGCCATCCCGGGCAAAGTTCCTGGAGCATGTGGAGGAACCATAGGAGCAAAGTGTCCCCAGCTAGGAGGGAAGACGGGATAGGCAACACCCTCAGGCTGATGGCCGTTCATGGAACGAATATGGGTTTGTCCGTCGATAGAGCTTCGCTCTCGGTTCCATTTCGATGTTGGCGAATGAGGTCCTCGAGTGTTGGGCACAATTCGACCACCGGCAGTGACTCGAACATGAGTGGGGGAAACGACCGAATTGTAGAACTTCTGAAACCCTTCGGATTTCTGTGTCGCGAGATCCGCTGGCGCAACGATCGGCTCCCGGTCGAGCTCAGACTCACTTCGGCCTCGGTACTTGCGCTCTGAGTCGGTGCCATCGAGCTGTTGAGCAGCTCGTCGTCGATACTGTTCTGCAGACTCGCTGGAGCCGCCGCTCTCCTCGACAATGAGGGACAAGGGACGTTCTTCCACAGTGCGTATTATCTCACCTGTTCAAAATTAGCGTTCAAGTTCAAAGTGTCGAAGTAGAGTGATACGTACCCAAACCTCGGTCTTCTTTGACCTTTGCAGCAAGTTTGTAAGGAACCTCTTCAAGGGGAGGTTGGTGGCGTAGACGCAGCAACTCCCTGGGAGTATAGACGATAGGGCTCATCTTTAATCCGCCCAAGTAAAAAGACAACAAGCCGCTACGAGCAAAATAACAAGGTTAGCAAGGTTCCAAGGATATCATTTGGGGATCACTGCTGCAATGTCTTGCAATATCAAAACGCGGAGTAGTGGACGCGGAATCAGGGCCAAAATCTTGAAGAATGAAGTCGATCGAATTCGCTGGTACGAGCAGCGAATGATACTCCACCGAGTATAATGGCCTGGGAAGCATTCTGGTCGTGCTGGACGGAGAGACAGTGTGGCAAACTTCGCAGTCCCGCCAGGTGCCTGGAAGTGCAAATGGACTGGCGCCGAAAGAGACCGAGAAAGGGGTAAAAACGGAAAATCTGACTTACTTGATATGCCGACAGGTAAAACAACAAACAGTAGAAGATATAGGTAGAACAAAGCCCTTTGTTCTTGGGCGTCTAGCTTGAATGACAATGCCTCGATGCAAATGCCAGATAGAGAACGTTTTCTGGTGAAGACTGACAACGACAGCGACAGCGTGTGGTCGTGAACAAAGGCGAGGGTTTGATACTCGGTGAAGAGAGCGAGATGATGAGAGAGGGAGGGTTGATGACTGTAGAAGGTATGGAGATGCATGTTAGAGTTTGCCATGACTTTGTAGGCAGGCAGGTGGGAGGTTGGATGAGGGAGGAAGGAGGAAGGTGCGAAGGGAAGCTCACCGGTTCGGGGAAGGAGCTCCTCCCACTTCTCCGAAGAGAGTGGCACAGGCCACGAGTGTATACGGTAGCTGAGATAGGGATATTGCACGATGTGATGTTGATGGCAAGAGGAAACTGTTTATAATGACCTGTTAGAAAATTGAGAAGAGGGAAGGAAAGGGAGTTGCCGGGCACACCCAACACTTGGAAAAATGAGAAGGAAAGAGCACGATAGCAACGCACTCCGCGTGCGGATGATGATCGTAAGGAAGTGAATAAGATAGAAGAGAAAGGAAAGAAGCGAGACGAGTCTTTTCTGAGAGGAGAGGGCCAGAGGAGCACTCACGTTGTGGGTGGTGATGGCGGTAGAGTCGGAGAGGAGAAGACGAGAGAGGAGAGAATTCGAAAGGAAAGGAGTAAAAGGGGAGTAGCCTTGTGAAAGTGTATTATTAGAATGAACTTGAAGAATCTCAAGTGACCGACAAGAAGGCTCTACTTCGTAAGGGGAAGAGAGACACTTGAGGGAGAAGCAGTATATTCAGAGGAACTCGAGTATATTATCGTAGACTAAAGAGATAACACCTATATGTTTCATGGGAAGACTTCATCAATTGAATGTCAATTAAGTTCAAGGATAGCGATGAATAGAAACCGTTTGCTTGAAGTTCAATAATGGTCCTTTCAAAACAATGCGACGCTCAATACGGGGGCTAAGGGATACCATGCGAATGAATTCACCCACCACCTTTTTCACATAATTTGGCATGCTCTGTGCCATTTTCATGATGAAAGAGAATTAAATAGGTAAGTTAACAGAAAGGTCGGTAGAAAACAATAAAGAGTGTCGACATTATCCGGAAGAGACCTGGAAAGATTGTCGCAGTCATCTTCAGGGGGAGATTGAAAGGAGAAGAATGGATGCTGCATTCTCACTAAAGAACCACCGCGGAGAGAACTTTTCAGGAGCGCCTTGGCATAAGAGTGCTCGATTGTATACTGTTATTTCTCCTATCTATCTGTTCTACCTGTACTGGACCGTAGTATGTTGGTGCAAGTTATGAAGCACCTATAGAAAAGTCCAATGAGCTGAACAAAAAGTCATCACGAAGAATCCATGAAGGAAAATTAAGAAGAAGAAACTGGTATATTTTCTTACAGATCCTTGGACTTTTATTTTAATCGTGTTCTGATCCCATTACCAATCGGGCGCTATTGTGATATTGTGAATGGAAGAGCTGCAAGTGTTGGTGAGGGGTAACTTATCGATTTCTATTGTGGTCCAAAGACATATGCGTTTACATGGACACAATAGTAGCTCATATGAAACGATAACTGGAATGAGAAAAAAGCATTACTGAAATAAGGTGAAACAGAATCGAGGAGAACTCAAGACTATTGATAGTGAATTAAAACGTAATGACCTGGGTAAAGAAAGTCGGAATTCATGTCATTGGGGGGTGAGAAAAGCATCCGCAGATAAATTAGGTCGGCAACCCCCAACTCTTACATCAAAGAAACTTTCTCTGTACCTGTTTGCCCGTGATTGTCTGCTTTGGTTAACATATTATCTTTGTCCCTTTGAATAGGCGGCATTGCTAAGGTACGGCAATGAATTGAAGATGCGAAATTTGACTGTTTGTTGCAACACAACTTAGAATTCACCGCCAAGAGTTGGTTACTGCTTCTGATTTGACTCTAAAGTTTCGATGATTGATTAGAATGCATTAATTGGATGCAACGGAATACCTCATGCAAGACGGAGGTAGATATGTACCTCGGCTGAACGGGCGATCTTGACCCGCTTCTTCGGCCCGCCGCCTCCATGACCACGGCTCATGATACCTCCATGTCAGCTCTCATGCCGAGCTCTACAACGAGACAGCGAGCTGGATTCTTTTGTTTTGTACTGGGCAGTAATAATCCAGCCGTCCTTCATATAGAGACTGATTCAATTGCATATGACATCAAATCATGAGTGATATATCCGGCTGTCATGAGCGTGTCGATGCATACCCCTCCATCTTGTGATTTCATGTTAATGTGCCCCTCCACACCAAACATACACATCACAAGGAACTTCAACCCCACGAACCAGGAACAGCCAATCCCCTGGGTTTAGGCTCATTCACGTCTGCGGCCAGTCACGTCATTTGTATCTTCATGGTGGTTGTCTCATGATAAACACCATCTCATGCTACAAACGGATAACAATCTTCCGTTACCCAAGAACCGTTTTCAGTCCTACACAGATAGACAGACAAGAGAAGCCATGGGAGACTCCGCACCCTCGGCCCCACCACTACCGAGACGCAAGCGTAAAAGATCCATGACTGACGTACGCTTTCGCGGGGCTGACCGAGATGGCAAACAGGGTCTAGATTGCTTCGGCGCTGCGGAGCTATTGGATATACAGCAACGAGCTACTGTACGTATGCGGGCGTTTGATCTGCAGGTAGATTCTCAGGTACTAGATAAGAATGCTTGTATATCCCTCTTGTTTCGTTCTCGTTTGTTTGTTTGTACCATTGTATTCAATTGATTGAATTCGTCGTCCAGCTCCACTTAGACCGAGGTCTCAACTCCAACACTGCCGAATCTCAAACTCTGTCTTAAAACAACAAGGACAACTTTAATAGTAAATCCCCCTTGAATATCCCTCAATTCTCATTCTAACTCAAATCAAAGCTATTCAACTCCATCTCCAAGCTTCAACAATGGCTCCTCTCACTCCCCACTGGCAACAGCCCTCTCACCCCGACATCCAAGAAGTCGTCATCGTGAACCCCGAGGAATTCACCACAAAGAGCATCTCGCGCGTTGCTCTCCCGCCCTTTGCAGTCTTTGCAAAGTTCGACTTCCCTCCTTGTACCCCCGCCAGCGAACCTACCTATGCTACTGTCCAGACCGGCCGCGATACTCATCTTAATCTGAACAGCGATTTGCTGTACATCAATCATTCGTGCGAACCTACTCTCGTTAGTTGACCTACTTGAAGGAGAAGCCCCCAGATGTTGAATAACCCCCTACCCCCTGGTGAAAAGTTCTTTTGGTTAATGTGAGGGTGTAGCTCTTTGATGTAGGAAACTTGAACATTATTGTTGGACCTAAGGGTCTCAAGATTGGTGATGAGCTCACGGTTCGTTTAATTCTTCCTCTCAGATGGCTTCAATTGCTCATAAGAAATACAGTTCTTCTACCCTTCCACCGAATGGCACATGGCACAACCCTTCGACTGCCTCTGCGGAACTGCCTCATGCCGTGGTCGCATCTCCGGCGCTCGAGACATGACCCAAGCCCAGCTCGACGGCATCTGGCTCAACGGCCACATCATCCAGCTCCGCGCCGAACATCTCGCCCGCTCCGAAGATCCCACTGCCAACGCCCTCCGCGACGCCGTTGTTCACGCCGAGAAGGTCCTGGAATCGGCTCGTCTTGCTCTCCGCTCTTACACCAACAATGTGCATGCGCAGAATGGACATGGAAACTTTCCCTCCAAGTACACCAACGGAACGCTCGGAAAGGCAGGAGGATTAGAGCATCGTGGACCAACTTCTCGTGAGTTGAGCGGTGAGATGGGCGGCGATACTGTCTGTGTTTAAAGGCCAGGATCTTCGATGGTGGCGACTTGGATGTTGCTGCTGTTGAGGAACCAATCGGCATGAGTGAGGTAGGTATTTAGTTTTGAAACACACTCGTTTATATGATTGAGACATTGAATCTTGCTTGGTGACGATGAGAGTTTTGTTATTGAATTCATAAGTGACTCTCCTAATTTGCCAATGTGCTTGACCATCTCTGTACGAGTAAAAACAACAAGCCTCCATTCTTCAACTTCCAGTGAAAGGCACCATTTCCTCATTGTCATCATCACAACTCCATAAAATGTACGCCCAAACGCCAGAATTCACTCGCAGCGACCCAAAATGTCGTTGAGAATACGGTGTTCTGTCGAACCTTGCACATTGCCAACCCCTTGGAGTCTTACTCTCTTTGTTTCGAATCCTTCCAGCGGCTCCAAGCACTACGCCCCTTCTCAGAGCCAGCACCGCCACTATATTTCGACTCTTGCTTCTCCCACTCGATTCGTTCCATGCTGCGTCGTGCGAGAAAGGCGCGTGCAAACTTCCACGCTTCTGTATCGGCCATATCCCATGCCTCGAGGGATGCGCGCAGTCGAGTGTCGACAGTCGACTTTTTGAAGGCAACAATCTTCTTGGCGTGCTCTAACAGAGCCTTTTCTTTGGTCTTTTTCTCTTGTGGGGTGAGTTCTTTCTCTTTGGTAGCATCCTCCGGTCGAGGCTGAGGCTTTTCAGGCCTTTTGTCCGTGTCAGGCTTCGCGACACGCTCCACCTTTACCTTTTTGTTAACCTTCGCCTGCTCTTGCTGGGGCTTCTCCTCTGGTTTGTTGCCTCCAGTCATGTATGCATCTCCTAAACCCTTGGGAATGCGGAATCCAAAGTACCACTCCAGATCTGGAGGAACATCAGCTTCGGCTGTCAGCCAAAGTGCATGAGTGGGGGCATGTTCATCAGCCACAGCCCGTTTGAAGTGCATAATCCGGGAATTGCTGGAAATCTTTGGACCCAGAAGTGTCTTGGTGATAACCTCAAGCCAGGGATCCCGAGGGGCCTCCTTGCGTATCCAACTGACATCAACCCTTTCCTTGAAACTGGTCAAAGTGGCAAGAGTCCATGGATGAGGAACTGTCCCAATTGCGAAAGCGCCACTTGTATTTTGATATTGCTCAGGGGTGGTGACCTTTATAGACGTAGTACCAGCCGCACAATGGGCACAACTTGAAATGCCAGGAGGACATGAGGTAGGGATAGGATTGTCGGGACAAAAAGCCAATGAGTTGGCAAGCTTAACGGCCGGGGCGACCATTTCTGTCGTATGTTCTGGGAAAGGCTTGAGGACCTCAATGCCGCCAGGGAAGCTGCTCTGCCAGACAGCGTGCAGATGAGCGTTGATCAATCTATTAAGAGCCCCTAAACCTCTGGCCCGTCCGTTAGTGAGAGTGTCATGAACTTTGGGATATTGCTTCTTGATGATTTCTGGGCTGTAATGAACCAGTGCGGTTTGTGCTTTGTCGACCTTAAAATCGGTCTTGGGTGATGCATCAATAACGCTCTTGGCAGTTTTCAAGGCGGGCGAGTCCATCGCTTTTCGGATGATCTTGGCAACTTCTTCTTTGGATCCGGTAACCAGTGCGCTTTCAAGGCCTTTCCATCTGGTCATAGCAGGGTACTCGCCTCTTCTGAGAAAAACCAAGAGGGGATCTTCTGTGTGTGCAATTGGGAACAGAGTAGAATCCACCAGCAAGCCGGTTCCCATAGATTGCCAGGCGAGCCATCTCATCAGGTCGGCTTTCAGCTCAGGCTGTACCTCAAGTCGTTGGAGTTCTTGGTACATTGGATTTCCCGTTGCCTCCGAAGCACCTAGAATGGTTGGTCGGAAACCTTGAGCCCACCAAGCGCGGCGCCATGTTAGAAGTAGATCGCTTTCAGCATCTTTTTCTTCTCTCGATTTCTTAACCGTTGCATCATAATAGCAATAAATGAATGGGCGCTCCTGGAGCGGGGGGAGAAGCGCTCTATCTTCGTCAAGGGTAAGCGAGCTAGAGAAGGGCACAGATAACCACTTCCAATCAGCCCACCAAGAAGTGCCTTGGTATGAATCTTGGGCTCGAGTCGGGGGTGGATGTGAAGGTCCACGAAATGGATTCAATTCGTTCACACCTTTCTTAAGAGAGTGGCGGAGACCAGACACGGAGTCTTTGATCTTGCTAGAGGCACCTTCTTTTGCGACATGTTGTTGAGCGTCGACTGGGGCGGCAATTGGAGAAAGGAAGGTCAAAGTTGAATAGACGAAGACAACGAGGATGAGAAGGAGATAGGTCAAACGACGGGATACGAAGCGGCGTTGCCGGCCGTAGAAGATGTTGAGCGCCATCGGAAGTCAATTGGGAACGAGGCAGTCGGATATCACGGATGAAATGAGGCGTTAAACGGCTGGATGAATGGATGGATGATGAAACGAAGGACAGCGAGCTTGAATTGGTCGAGACGCGCCGATTTTGACGGTCAGGAAAGCATTTCGACAATAACTCAGGGAGCGAGAGGAAGCAAAATACACATGCGATGGGCGCAGAGGAAAAGGTAGAGTAGAGTTGGTTGATGATTGAGGAGACGGGGAGGCCAAATACGAGAATTGGCTGTTGGCAGGGATCTGAAGGTCAGACTCAGAGTCACGCGATAAGACACAACCCGTAGGTTTTTTAGTACCCAACTTAATTGACAATAGGTACCTACCTAGCGTTACATTTGTTTGGCGAGTGTTTCAATATTGTCTTGGTTTTACCTTCCATTGGAATAACTTTGAAGTGTAACTATTCGCTTGTCAATACACACAACATCCTGACTTATAGGAACAAAGGGCCCTTAAGCTTGCTTGGGTGGAGATGTTGCCTGGAGCTTGAGCTGGAGTGGAGTGGGTTTGAAAGGCCCACCAGAGCTATTCGGCCATGTACCTTAGAGGTAGGTACCTATTCAAATGCCAAGTCGAAGGGTGAGAAACACAAAGCGATTGAATCCTTTGTTGTAAGGTTCATTCAGCTGATAACCGGGAGTTTTCTAATTCTCCGCCCCCTTCACAGTCTCTAAGCTGCCAGAGTCTCTTTATCGGCCAGAAGATATGAGGTTCACTGTGGTTGCCATAAATGTCCACCCCCATAGACGCCATTGGTAGGGCTGAGCAGGGGGGTACAAGACTATCCAGGCACCTAAAATACCTTAATAGGCACTAACTTAGTAGGTAGACAGACCCGTGGACGACTCCACGTCCATATAATATCGGTTGGAGGCCCGAAGAGATGGGAGGATGTCCAACTAAGTTTAGAGAGTGAGGGGGTTTCACGAGTTTTGACAAATTAAAAAGTCTACCTGATGCGAGTTCTAGAGAGTTTTGAAATGGTTAACCATAAAATTCCACCGGCAGTGCATGCCTGTGTCACTGAAAGCCCGAGAATGCAGACGGAGGCTGAAAGAGGGATCCCCGGGGGCGGTGCCGGGCCTATTGCTGCCTAGGTACCTACCTTCCATCCAATGGATCTTAGTCATTCAAAAGCTGGCTTTGAATGCGTGACAGAGCCCGTCAACCTACCTGCCCACAGCACCTAACACACAAAGCTTGATTGCCATCATACCTACCTACCTACCCAGTGAATGAATGATACGGGAGATTAGGTAATAAAGACGGGCTATATTCCTCCCAAACCTATCATCTACGTATGAATCCTTTACCTCACCCCAACATCTACCTCTCTTACCATATGTAACCAGGCAACCACCAACCACCAACCACCAAGCATTACGGATGGAATCATGGGCCTCAAGCAGTTCAACGTCGACCTTAGAGTCGCCATAGAAGCTGCCAATACCTTTCCCTGCGTATCAAACCTCCGAAAAGGAGATTCCGATGGAGAGGTCGTTTTCACCTACACTTGCACCCACTCGCCAGAAACCGGAGCCGAACTACCTCCCATCGATATCCAGGCCCTTTCAAAAGATGTGGACTCGTACCCAAAACACGCAGGCTTCATGGTCTTCACTTCTTCGGAAACGCCCAAGGATGTAGAAGAGTGTCTGCAGGAGACATCCGACTCGACCCAAGGAAAGACTGTCGCCGATGCTATTGCTGTGATTTCCAGAGCATTGACTGCAAAGATGGACTCTTCAGACCAGTCTGTTTCGCAGACGGCTTCGTTTGATGGCGAGGATGCAGATGAGGATTCATCTTTCGATGATGTCGACGACGACTCAGTTTACGATGTTGAGTATCAAGATCTGGCAATCGACTTATCACCAATTAAGAGACCGGTTGTCAATCAGGCTCCTGAATATAACCACCGAGAATCAACGACACGCCTAAAGCGCCATTTACGACAAGTCAGGAAAGAGGGGCTTCACATCTGGATTCCACCTGGAGAGCAACAAAATGAGTCTCTAAGCCTCTTCTCGCTTTCTATTCGAGTCTCCAAACTCGGAATCTCCGAAGAAGCCTTGGAAGCGTGGGGCCTCAAGTCATCCGAGTTCGTCGTCATGATTTTCAAGCTACCTTCGGCCTATCCTCCCATTTCGGACTTCCAAAATCTTGCATGCGACCAAACAACAATGCAGTTCAGGTTCGGCAAATGCATCAGTCCACAGCCGAGTTCCAAGTCCATGAAACAGGCTTTCGTCAGCAAAGAGGATCAGAAGCTAGCACATACATCTGAACGCAACAAGGGCGGCCCTACAGATTCCTTTCTTCCTCTGTATATGTCCTTATCCTTGGACAGACTCCTGAACAAGTCATTCCCAAGTCTCGTGCGGCTGCGGCGGTCCGAAGGCATCTCGTGGGACCAAGCCCAGGAACTAGACTTCAACCTGAGCCGAGGTAACCACTTCCAGTCCGTGTCAAACCTATCTACAGACCTGAAGGCTCGGCAGAACCAAGAATCGCCCAGTGATTGGTTTGAGCTGGAGTTCCTTCGGCGTGATTACCTGTCAGGAAATACAGACGATCTCAACATTGTCCTTGTTGCAATGCAATTCGGACTCCAGAGGCTGATTAAATGCACCAAGTACTGTCTTGTTTGCCATCAAAGAGCAGAAGGGGGCTTTGAGGCTGTCAAGCCTTTTGTTTGTGGGAATTTGCTTTGCCTTTACCAATATCTGTCCTTGGGATTCGGTCAGAGTATTGAGCACGAGATAATCAACAACCCATATGTCGTTGACCTTCTCGTAAGCTTCTTCTTTACCGCCGTCATCGAATCACGGCTGCGCGAGTTTCCACAGGGACTGGGTCTCAAGTGTCCTAGTTCAGTATTCACATCGAGTACTGCCCCTTCGCTCATGGCAGAAGCTTGCTTCCGAAGCAATGTGCTCACTTTTGAGAAAAGAAATGTTCCCGCATACAAATCAATCAAACAGGGCCAACACATACTTGTTGTTATTCCCCCCCAAGCTGTTGCGGGAACTCCGCATCTGCCAATTATGAGAACAGGTACGTCAAAATATTCAATACCGTGCCGGTCGTCTATAAACAAAGGAAAGCTAATAATGTGCACAGAAAATGAGAAATGTGTCTGCCGCATTGAATCGTGCGATGACGCCACGTTTACCTTCAAGGTTACGTCGGTAGTTGGAGGCACAGCCACGAATAACGTGGAGATTGATTTCTCAGCAGAGAGGTGTTCAAGTCAAGTTGCCCAACCTACCGCAGGTGTGGTGAATGTCCTGGTGTTTAAATACGAACAATATGTCGACGACCTCCAAGAGCCGGAACGCATTCAGGCACTTATATTTATGACCAAATGTATCCCGCCAGTGGAGAAAATGAGAAACTACCTGGAAGAAGTACCTGGGCGTCTGTTGTCTTCCTTTCCAGGAATGGATCAATACACCCTTCGTCTCCTTAGCTGGATTGTTGCCTCGAACAGATCTTTCATTGTGCAAGATGCCCCAGTACCTGGGTCCCCTCAGTCAGATGAAGAAACGCACAAACACAAACTCGTTACTGGGATGGATCCAGGCTGGATGCAGTTCCGTTTCGCACAGGGGTCTCCTGAGAAAGAACAAGTCTTCTTGAATGAGCTCATGAAAGAAACAAGACCTCAACAGGGCAAAAACTACCCAACTCTTTTTGCGTGGCACGGTAGTCCACTCTCGAATTGGCACAGCATCATACGAACTGGCCTTGACTTTTCCAAAACACTGAATGGCCGTAGCTACGGCGACGGCGTCTACATGGCAAAGAACTTCCAAACCAGCCACTTATACTCCAACCGCAATATTCTACCAGGATGGCCGAACTCGGCACTTAATGTCATGTGTGCTATTAGCATGTGCGAGATTGTCAATCATCCATCCCGATTTGTGTCGACACACCCCTATTATGTCGTCAACAGGATCGATTGGGTACAGTGCCGCTATCTCTTTGTTCAAGTCCAACAGGGAGAACGTCCTAGTTTTCAGGCCGCGCGGGTGGCAGCTTCGCTATCCACAGGTTTGGCTCCCGTGGTGCAAGATACAGGACCTATCAAACAAGACCCGGGACACATCGAACAAGATCCTGCTAATATGTTGACTAATGGGTCGAAGCGCGTTGGTATCCCTCTATCGGCTGTACCAAAATCTCGTCAACGCGCGTTCGGCCTAGAACAGGCGGGCTCATCAGAGGATCACGCCATTCTCATCGATGATTCAGATTCTGAGGAAAGCTTCGAGTTCAGTGCTGTTATCGACAATTTACTAGCCTCGGATGATGAGGATGCCGCACAGCTAGGAAGTCCACGAAAGAGGCGGCGGACGACTACGGACTCGGGCCTGGGAGAAACACGAAGTGAGCCTGGTAACGTAACCCCCTTTTATCCAGGTCAACTTGATCTCGATTCTCTCCCCAAGCTCGCCGAGCCCACTTGGGCATCATCATCTCCAGGTGCTCTTCGAGCACTCAACGGCCAGATCAAAGACCTGCAAAAGATTCAATCCAGTACCAACTTGGCCACACTAGGATGGTACATCAACTTCGACAAGCTGGATAATCTTTTTCATTGGATCGTCGAGCTTCATAGTTTTGATTTGGATCTTCCCCTCGCCAAAGACATGACCAGTCACGGCTGCTCTAGTGTCGTGATTGAGCTCCGGTTTGGTGCTTCTTTTCCAATATCACCACCTTTTGTTCGTGTGATCCGCCCTCGTTTCTTGCCTTTTGCTCAGGGAGGTGGAGGTCATGTTACTATCGGCGGCGCGATATGCTCGGAGTTACTCACCAACTCTGGGTGGTCTCCAGCACTTTCACTGGAAAAGGTATTCCTTGAAGTGAGAATGAATCTATGCGAGAAGGATCCCCCAGCTCGTCTTGACGCAGCCGCCACTAGGAGGAACACCCGTTTCCCCGGAGGAAGCAACATGGACTACGGCATGTTTGAAGCTGTCGATGCGTTCCGCCGCGCGGCAACAGGCCACGGATGGAAGATTCCATCTGATCTCGAGATGTTACAATCCATGAGCAATCAGAAGGAGGCTTAATGAAGCGAGCAACCCAAAACCCATGTCTGATGAGACGAATGGAAGATGTGGGCAATGTACATGAGTTATGAATTATGAGCTTTTCGAAATCCCCAGTGGTTAGGTAGCGAGAACAAAGACTAAGATCACAGAGAACTTGGGCAGATTATGTATTAATAAAACCTAATCATCATGGCATTTGCTTTGTTGTGACAATGCCCTTTTTTAGTCCATTTGGACCTCATGGCGAATTATAATTTCACCAACACCAAGATTTTGGAACAGCATAAGAACAGCGTGAAATGATATATTGAACTTTTTTTCTTGTCTTATTTCTTATAATTTCAACAGCATCGCCATTTGCAAGGCTAGCTGAACCGCCGACCTAGACTCCCGTCACAGCACAGCAACTAGGCCAGCCAGCACCTGTCTAAACTTTTGGTCGATCCAAAGCTCTACGTTTTTGATTTTTTACTTCTATGCATTTTGCGGGACTGGGATGAGAGAACTGCGTCTCCAAGGAAGGTCCTTCGTTTATATATCCAAACATACCACTCTTTCGCCCGCCCCCTCGAAGAGGAGGAGGGTACAGGTATTAACCCTCAACAGATGTTTAGGAAAGAAAAAAAGATTTTGTGTAGAGCAAAGAGAAGAATTAGGGCCCGAGAAAGGAGAACACGATAGTCCAGGTTAAGGAATAGGTGAAATTGTGCAGCATAGCAGAAAGCAACAAAACCCGTGCCCCGACCCGCGCTGCAGCCGTTCAACCAAATCCCTTCCTCCCATAATCTTCTTCACACACACGAGTCGTGTGTTTTCCAGGTACCTTATCAGTGATACGCTTGATGTGTGTAGATGGGTAATTTTGAGTAAAAAAGAATTGCCAGCAAACCAAGTCTGGCGGATGAGTCATGCAAGTATAGTGCGAAGCTCCCCGATAAACTCCAAAACGAAAATATCCCATATCATTTCAGTGTGTCGCAACGCGGGATGAGGGTCTGCGACATCCGTGGCAAGGGGGAGATATGCCTTGTGAGCAGCCAAATATCCGATGATCTTGAAGCGGTGCCGCACATGAAGGGAACGAGCCCTCATGTGGATGAGTATTCGGAATCCTGTTGACAAACCGTGGGTGCAATTTTGGCACGTTAGTTGTGCTGGAAAAGCACACTGATAGACTCGCCATGATGAACACGGCGGATGGCTTCAGCAAAGACGGCCGAGATGTCGATCACCTCGAGCTTGGGGCACATGCGGCGGTGCTCGTTCTGAGGGACCGAGTTGGTAACGAGCATCTTGTCAATGGCAGAAGCATTGATGCGAGCAATAGCATCGCCGCTGAAGACACCGTGAGTGACGAGAGCGTAGACCTGAGTAGCGCCCTCCTTCTTCAGAAGCTTCGCAGCACGTGTGATGGTGTTACCAGTATCGACAATGTCGTCAACCAGAATGCAGATGCGGTTTGCGACGTTACCAACCAGCATCATGCTGGCATTTCGATGCTCGGTAAAACGAATTGGCCGTCGCTCCTTTGTAGCAAGAAATGAGTTTTGTTCCAGGGGGGAATCAGAGGTTTGTTTCATTACCTTGTGAATCAAAGCAAAGTCAGTCTTGAGACTGTCTGCGATCAGAGTAGCTCGCTTTGCACCTCCAGCATCGGGAGAGACAATGACGGCTGTTTGGTGGCCGGGAATCTGGGACTGGATGTAGTTTTGAAGTAGCGCCTTTCCGTATAAGTTATCGACCGGGATATCAAAGAAGCCCTGGTATTGAGGATCGTGGAGGTCCATCGTGATGATATGGTCGGCACCGGCACAGGTGAGCAGGTCGGCGACAAGAGTGCCAGCCTGAGCGATCCACTGCTTGTAACCTGGCTTGGGCTGGAAGGCAGAGATGTTGGATTGGTTCTCGTAGTCGTGTGTGGTATAGGCATTCCTCTGTGAGGAGACTGAGCCTTCAGCATGGTGACCGCGGGGTTCGGAGGTTACGCTCGAGATGGTGTCTGAGCGGCGAGGAGTCATGGTGCCATTGGTGCCATTGACACCGTTGGTCGCGGCGCTGGCAGCATCGTTTGCGAGGGCAGTTTTTGTGAGCTTCTCGTTCAAGTTGTTGACGCCATTGGGCAGAGTAGTAGACTTGGGGCCACCGGGACGAGGCGTAGGAGGAACGCTCTCAAATGTGTAGTCCTTGGAAGAGCCAGAGATTTGCGACAAAGGCGCGCCGGCTTTGTTATAGGGCCAGTCGGGCTGTCTGGAGTAGGGGAAGAGAGGAACGACGGCGGTGACTCGTTTTGCTGAGCCAGTTTTGCAGGCTGAGATCATGATGCAGAGATCAATGAGGTTGTCGTTGACGTTACCGGAGCCGGATTGGATAATATAGACATCTTTGCCTCGGACCGAGTCCTTGATTTCGCAACGACTCTCGCCGCCAGAGAATTTTCCAAGAATGCGATTGCTCGCTGGAACACCCAAAATCTGGCAGACATTTTCTGTGAGTTGTGGGTGGGAGTTGCCTCCCAAAACAACAATGTTGCGCACCATTGTGAGGGTGAAGTTGGTGTGATTTTGTGGTAGAGGTCAAGGTTGGTTGGTTGCTCGGCTAGTAGAAGAGCAAAAAGTTTTGACGCGGCGAAGGACGGAAGCGGAAAACGTGGAGGGGCCCCGAATCGGAGGGGTGAGTGATGTACGTAGTTTTTTTTTTAACTTGAGGGGGAAGAGTGGAAGCGAGTCAAGAGTTTCTCTTAGCGGTGGAATGGGTTTCGACTGCGGTTGATGAGACGGGAGAGAGGAGAATCAGAGGTCCTGAGACGAGGCGAAACACGTCGAAGTAGCACCGAGGCAAGTCGAAGTCGTGATTGAAGTAGGTAGGGTTAAAAGAAGGGTTACAGGTTGAAATAAGCCTGCGATGATGGGCGACCCTAGGTAGGTATTGTTGAAATTTTTAAACTCTTTTCAATAGCGGCCCCAGCTTCTTGGAGCGCTGCAAGGACAGCGTGTGGAGTGGGGAGTTTGTGGATTAGCTAGTGGAGGTGTGATTGGAAATGGCTTGTTCTGTCTGGTTCTTGATTTCGAACTGCAAGAGAAATGCAATGCAAAGTCGGTCCCGTCGTGAGCGTTGGTTGCGCTGTAGCCGATGGATACTGCTATTCTTGACGGCTTCGGGGGATTGGTCGCGACGTGATGAACGATGGCGGACCAACAGGGATCGAGGGCCCAGGGTGATGTACAGGAGAGTCTGGTCAGGGCCAAAGCGACGTCACTTCAGTGCTCAAGAACAGCAAGTTTCACTGCCGAATGATAGACAGGACAGGGATCTTTAAGTAAACAGATGCGATGCCGGTGTCGGAGGCAGTAGAAGTGCAGAGGTGAGTCTCGACAGCCGGGAGTAGGTGGAAAGACGCAGATATTTTCTTGTTGTAGAAGAAGTTGGAGAAGAAAAGACCAAAGTTCACAAGAGCCAAGCGACAAATAGACGAAGTAATAGTCGAGAATGGCGCGGCGGTCGTAACGACAATCCCCAGGTGGAGGAGGAGTGGAGATGATGGATGGAGGAGGATTGAGGATGGAGGGCAGAGAAAAAGAAGATCGATCAAAGACCCATTGTGCGAAAATGATTTTTGTAGGTCAATCAATCAAAAGACAATTGTGTGGGGAGCTAGAAGTACCCAAGTATCTGAATAATAAAGTTGAGATGAATTGTGGTGAGTAAATGAATGAATGTGATGTGATCGAGAACCAAAAGGTGATGGCTACACCTACCAATCACACATTTTCACATGGCAAACTTACCAAAAATAGGGTGCTCGAAACGGCGTGGCTACACCTTACATGTTCTAAATAAGGATATCATAGCCAACCTAGATATCTTCCATTGTTCTTATATAAAGTGTCGGGAGCATTAAAATGTCTTTATTTAACCTCTAAAATACGACATAAGATTATTGAAACTGTCACCGAGTCGACCATAACCCTACCAACTTAGTAGGTTGGTGATGAGTTGAAGCTCAAAAATGTACACGGCTAGTACCCACCCCCGCCAATTCTCAGGGTATTGTACTGTACCCTCATTGACACCTTACCTCTGTTATACTACGTCGTATATGAGAGATAATAGCTGCAAGCAGGGGTAGGTATTTGTGAGAGAAACTGCAGACCGCCATATGCTGGATAATACTTCTTTCCATGGCTTGGTATGCGAGCAGAGACTTCACTTCTTGCATCTGCACACGTGCCTAGATGATCTAGGTTCTCTCAACAACAGCTTGTCCTTACTGTACTCTGAATAAACTATTTAGTACATACTTATTCTATCCGTAACGCACTGAAAACTCAACTTGACAGGGGTTGTCGGTCATTTGATCTTTACAACCCAGAGTCATGGCCTGCATATTGTATATTGGAGCTTAGAAGCTGCCCCAATCAACTTCCAACCAGGTAGTCAGATCAACTCCAATGCCCATACCACGTTGTTTGAAAGAATACATACCTTAGCCATTGCCTGAACCTGGAGGCTTCTAACTTTCCATTCTTCTGAGACCTCCGGCATCGGTCAGTCTTTGTTCTGGAACAGTGGCTTGCTTGCTCGCTTGCAGTGGAGTTGCACGCGACCTCTTTCTAGACGTAGCAAGACGTCAAGAGCTAAGATAGACTAATAAGTATTTGTGAATCAGGGATATTGTTCCATTCAATTTTCATCTCAATGATATGATATTTGCTTCAATATCATGACTCTCATCCCTTAGGTAATTTCATACAGTACTTTACGAGAAAACAGATGCAAACTGCTGCTGTATGTAGTCCATATGTACATATCCAGCCATCCATCAATCCTCAATCCATCCATACACGCCTAAAGATCAACCACCAGCAACAATTGACCCATTTCATTGGTTATAACACCTTAAAAATCCATTGGATGGAAAAAAAGAAGTTCGTAATGTGATGCACTCTGACGTGTGGTTCAAATCTTCCCCAGCTTTTAGCCAGACTCACATGCAAAAAACAGCGCATCGAGATAGCTAGCTCGATCCAATAAGAACAAACTTTGAAATTCACACAAGGGAAATCAGAAGCCAGAACCGAAAAGGAACGAGCTGCAGCGAAGAAAAGAAACAGAAAAGAAAAAAGCCTCCCGTCTGCAGTGTCTCGTCTCACAGAAATTAGAATTACAGGCACGTTCTAGGCCTGCATCCACTGGAACATATCGCTGATCGGAGCTTGTCTCGATTCTGAGCTTGTGATTGGTCGACATGGGATCTTCTTTTTTTTTTTCTCCAGCCCCGAGCCTCATCATCTCCACTATCAAATCGGATTCACTACCTACATAGGTGCCTATTCATCACACAGTAGATCTTACAGCTCTTTGAACGAGCTCACTCTTTTGCCATCATGAAGATTCTTGAGTCACAGTCTGCTGTGCTCTCAAACTACGAGGTATATCAACACATCACGGAGCAGCGTGAACGATACAAAAATGCCAAGCGTCGCGGTCCCCCAAATCTCGAGACAGTAGTTCGCGAGGTAAGAGTTTTTCTATTCAGACTGAGCTTAATCGCCAGAAACAAATTAACACCTCTAGCTACTACAATATCTTCGCACAAATCCAGGCCCTCTAAGCCAAGAACCGCTCCCCTACACTGAGGGTTGCATATCCACCCTTCTTGAGCGTCTACGGCCCTACAACCTCGCCAAGGGCGAAGTAGTCATGATCATCAACCTGCGCCCCGCCTCAGTCGCTGCTCTCAATACTGTTGTAGAGGAGATGTCTGAGCGATTCAACGAGGAGCAGCAGGAAGCCATTGTCAACATTATCGCCGAAGTCCTCGGCCAGTTTCCTGCTCCCGAAGAGGGTGCCGAGGACGCCGCCGATGTCTCTATGAACGACGCCGCTGCCTGAGTTCTCAGCTCACTAAATACAACGCCAGATTACCCCTTCAATATCCCATGACTCCATCAAATGCCCACTGGAAATATCATAATATGACGCATGTACTTGCGCTTTGGCTGTTTGAGCCTGTTGTTGGAGTCATGGCTGTCTTGCACATATCCTCAAACGCTAGCTTCAACAATTCACCCGTCACTGCCGAACACTCTACATATCGATCCGCTCTGAGGGCCTGCGCAACCTGATATGCCTCTTGCGGGTAGATGATTCCGTTTGGATCTTCCTCTGACCTCAGATCGCGCTTCAGCCCGAGGATGATAAGGGGCAGGGTATCGATTCGCTGAAACGACCTCTTGACTTCATCAATCCACTATCGAGTCTCAGCTATCTGTTTTGTATGACTAGCTCATGGAGTACTCACATATCTCTGCATGTTGATAAGACTCAATCGCTGGCTGATGTCGTAACAGATGACAATGGCATCGGGATCCAGGGTCCTCCAGTTATCGGGACACGATGTGTCAAAGAACTCGAATTGGAACTGCTTGGCTCCGGTCTTGATACCAAAGATGTAAGGCTGGTCGATATCACGGAGCATAGGAATCGGATTGATGTTTTCGCCTGCACTGAGTCGACTGTATATATAGGATTTGGCATTAGATATCATATCCAGGGATCAATAGATGAGTTTGGACTCTACATACGAAAGAAACGTAGTCTTGCCACATTTTTCGTCGCCTACAAGGAGAATCTTGATCACTTCGGGGTCCATATTGTATATACGAGAGATTTATTGTTGTTGGATTGTTGGAGTGAGGTTCAGCATATCAAGGATTAAGGGCGGACATGGCGTCTATTAAAGAGATCTAGAGATAGAGATGAGATGAGAGCAGTACGTAACTTATCAGTATGCCCCCAACTGTGGCGCACACACAAGCACCGCCACAGATACTAGACAGCCACATCTTAACTGCAGCAAAGCCCTTCCACTTGTAAACTCTGATGGGCCTGCATATAATCGCCCAAAATTGGAACCCACCAACTTCATGAGACCCTTTGGTCGTTGTCTTGGGCGTCAAACTTCGCTGGAAACCATCATCAGCGGAGTAAAAACTCGACCTTTCTCTCAGTCTCATCGACGAAAAGTATCATCAAGTGGTGAATCGCTAAAAGTCTCTGTGCGGCCAAAAGCTGCCAAGTACCGCACAATGTCTGGAGAGTCGAATTATCAGTCATGGACTAAAAACGGTCTCATCCAGAAAGTCAAAGAACTCGAGGCTGAACTCAGGAATCGTCCTGCTCCAGAGCCAAAAGAGATTCAAGGGGAGGGAGATGAAGCCAAAAAGACAAAACCAAAGGGGAAGAGAAAGATGGATCCCAGCAAGTACTCTACACGATATATCGCACTGAAACTCGCATATCTGGGCAAAAACTACGGTGGCTTTGAGTTTCAGGCCATGGCCAACGCTCCGTCTATCGAGGAGGAGCTTTGGAACGCTCTTACAAAGGCGTGTCTTATCTTCCCCGAGGATGAAAGAGTCGTTGACTTTGACTGCTGCGAGTATTCAAAGTGTGGTCGCACAGATAAGGGCGTCAGCGCTTTCGGCCAGGTCATCGGTCTTCGAGTTCGAAGCAACAGACCCCTGCCCAAGAAGCGACGGCGTCTAAGTGAAGCTGGCGAGGCAATGGCCATCGACGAACAATCTGGAGAGAACGCAGAAGAAGAATATGAGGACGATACATCCTCTTTCGATCCCATCAAGGATGAGCTTCAATATCCTCGACTACTCAACCGTGTTTTACCCCCTGATATCCGCATCCTTGCCTGGTGTCCCTCTCCACCACCGGATTTCTCTGCTCGTTTCTCCTGCCGTGAGCGTCAGTACCGGTATTTCTTCACACAGCCTGCGTTTACTCCCGAGCCCAGCGCTGGCGGTGCAAGGAACGGTTGGCTCGACATTGAGGCGATGCGCGAGGCTGCTAAACGATATGAGGGCGAGCATGATTTCCGCAACTTCTGCAAGATCGACCCTGGGAAGCAGATCACAAACTTTGTGCGCACAATCTACGAGGCTGATATTGAAGAGGTCCGCGATGTGAGCTCTGTACTTCCCTACCTATCCGGACCACAATTTGCCCCGGCTGGCGGCCTGCCTGACGATGGTACTGTGTATCCCAAGGTATACTCGTTCAACGTTCGAGGCTCAGCTTTCTTGTGGCACCAGATTCGTCACATGGTCGCTGTTCTCTTCCTCGCAGGCCAACGGCTCGAGACACCTGACGTTGTAACGACTTTGCTTGACGTTGCTGCCAACCCGAGCAAGCCCAATTATGTCATGGCCGATGAAGTGCCCCTGGTGCTCTGGGACTGCATCTTCCCCGGGGAGAATCCTGCCCCTGTTGATCCCGCGGCGAAGAAGACTGACGGACTTGACTGGGTGTATCTCGCAGATGATCCTGCGCTTAGCAAGCCCGGTCCCTTTGGCGTTATGGACGGCATGTGGGCGTACTGGAGAGAGCGCAAGCTGGACGAGTTACTCTCCAACCAACTCCTGCAAATGGTCTCGACACAGCGCAGCAAAGATCCCTCACGCCATGTTACTCGGCCTGAGCCCACGGGCAAGCAGGCGAACAGTGTAGTTGTCTACGAGGGTGGTAACGGTGGACGTATGGGTGGTCGTTACGTGCCATTGTTGAAAAAGGATAAACTGCAGTCTCCTGAAGAGCAAAATGAGAGATATGCGATTAGAAAGGGGTACGCCAGTTCAGAAGACATGCGAACGCAAAGGGGCATTGGAAAGCGAAAGGCAGACGAGGCTATGGATGAGTAGATACTGCCCATGTTGGTAAATAAAAAAAGAACTTTTATCCAAACCATCTGAACGTAACGTTGGACACATGATGTATGTTCCTTCTATGGGTATAATGCCTTTTAGCCCAGTGATTTGTCCTCTCCTCTACTTTCATACAAACACCTCCTAACACCCCTCCAAACCTCTTCGACGATTTTTCGTCTCGGTAACAAGCCCGGAAAAACAACCACCACATCATCCTCGTCCTCGACTATAGCAATGAGGTAGTACCTCACCTCAAACCCAAGAAACGCCTCATTGACAAGAATATCCTGTATCTTCTCCGTAGGAATAAACCTCGTCGCCGTACCCGCAAGATAACTAGCCGGACTCTCACTCGTCTGCACGCCCAACCCTCTCATGACGAGGATACTCTCGCTTGCGTAGCCTCTGCGACTAGACAGCCATAGCACAGCTATACTTCCGGGGACGAGAACGGAGAGCGGTATGTTTTGCGCGAGGGCGGATGTCGAGGCTGGTGCGCGGAGGTACGATGGTGGTATTATTTTGAGGAGAGAGGGCGCGACGTAGAGGAGGAGGGGATGCAGAGTTAGGCGTGCGTGGAGGAGGACGAGGGTGAAGATGGCGATGACGAGACGTGCGAGGAGGATGAGGGTGTGTAGAGCTGGTGGGATTGGTCGGAGGGTTGTGACGGTGAATTCGGCTGTTGTTGGAGAGGGATGGCGGATGAGAAGACGAGGAGATGTTGAGAGCATTGTGAGTTATTGTTCAATGGTCAATCATGGTTGGTCGTGAGTTATCTTGACAAGCATTGATGCTGTTTGTAACATTTGTAGTGTTGAGTCCACTGAAGCTCCAGCAGTGATAGCTAGGTATCCCACTATAACAGCACCGCCCCACCAGCCCCAACGCCACATCCGGAGAAGGGTATATAACTCATAAAAACATCACAAATTCCCGACTGTAATGGTCTAACGGTGAAGGCGCTCAAACCCGCTCAGCCGCCCATCCCAATACTGAAGTACTTGTACCTCAGCCCTCCGCCGCGCCCCGCCCGAACGCTGCGGTGGCCGCCCACTCGTGCAGGTAACTCACGATGCTGGAACTATTGCGGCCCTAAGCACTGGAGATGACCCTTGAGGGAGGTTTCACTCTGCAGAGATCTCTCCCCCGTCGTGTGGCGGGTGGGAACACGTTAGTGCGGGGGGATTTGGGATGGTAAGTGGATGAGATGGAGCAGTCGACTGTTTTTTTTTGCATTTTATCACAATTGATGGTTATGTGTTGTGACTTGTTAAAATACTCATATAGGCTTATCTATCACTGGGAAAACCTCTAATTGCAATTTTATGTCTATGCGATGTGGTGTGGCTGAGTGGGCGGCGATTCGAACCCTCGATTGCATCTGGAGTGGGCGTTATGAAGCCATCACCACTTTCCCCTCCATCACAAATATCAAGGCAGAGATTATGTAAAGCAATATGTTCGTTCAATTCGTAAGTAATAAAACCCTCCGGGGGAGTCAAAATACATTTCCAATCCATTCCATTCCATTCCATTCCATTCCAATTCATCCTTCCTTCACTTATTTCCATTTCCATTTCCAATCCTTTTCCCTCCATCATTTCACACAAAACTCAAACAAGTGCCGTGAGGCAACATTGTATAAAGCAGTCGCTACGTAATCTCCCTCTCACATCCTTCAATTTTTCTCTTTTGTTGACCTCCACGTCAACACCCCAATACCTATCCAATCTTGACTTCCCCCAACATTCGTAAATGAAAAATAAAACAAGATATAGCACAGGTGCCATGTCCATCATCTTCAAACATAGTCTGTAAGTGTTTGTGGTCGTAATTTGCAAAAACCAGAGTGGCCCGACCAGAGAAATATAAAGTCGTTCGTGTACGTATACATCAGCATCCTTGCCGACGATGCAAAATGCATGCATGCTTTGATGAATCCGAATGCGATATCGAGATAAATATACAAAGGAGAGAAACAGTTTTAGTCGTCATACTGCTTGATCCTTTGAATGAAGGACAGTGAAGCATAATGCCAAGATGCAAGCCCCGATGGACTGTGGTATCGACTTGAGAGGGTAGAAAACGCCCATCGCCATGCAAAGAATAGAACAATACAAGTGTTTATAGGGAGTGGTAGAAAGGAAGAAAATATTGCACTGCGCGCTGACTGCTCTCACGAGAGACCTCCTAGATCATCTCGTTTCGGTGCAGGCCAGTCGACAAGTGCTTGCCCCGTGACGATTCAATTGGCGAACGCAAAACGTCAGGGTTGAATGACACTGGGGGAGGAGACTTCATCTGCCGAGGCCGAGGAACGCTCTCGTAGGGTGCCTCGAAAGGAGGAGATCGGACATACTCCTTGCGGCTGCGGCTGGCGGAGCGAAGTCGCTCAGTGGCCTTGTGAATGCGGCCTGAAATGCTGTTGTCTCCATTGCTTCGGCCTCGGTTATGGCCCTTGTGGGAAACCGGAGTTGTAGCTGGAACTGGAACTGCAGCTGGAGGGCTGGCCTCTGGAGCTTGGTCATTACCAGATGACAACTCATCATCCATGACAATCTCAATCATGCCCGAAGCAACAGCACCCGCCTGTCGAGGTCGCTGGGCGTGTTTAAGAGGGGCAGGAGGTGGCGGAGGTGGTGAGGCAAGATGTCTCAGCTCCTTGAGGACTGGCACCGGGGGAGGAGGAGGAGGCACAGGATCCTCGTGGGAACGTCGTCGTTCTCCAGTGACGACCTCCTCGATGCGCCCAACGCTGTTCTTGCGTCCAAAGCGTCCTGGGCGCTGGCCAGGCTCATCAGGGATAGGGGCCGACATGCTACGGGGAATAGGTGGTCGGGCAGGTGGCTGGTAGACAGTCGATGGCAGCAGTGTGAGGCTGGCCTCGGCGGTCGGCGCCTTCTTCTCAGGGGACTTTTGGGGAGAGGTTTCTGGCGAGCGCATCTGAGAGAAGGTGGCTGGGATCATGGGCACCTCGGGCTTGGGAGTGCTTCCGGATTGATCATGGTTGCCCTCAATGATAAGCCTCATGGCCTTGGGGGTTGCTGGAAGTCCCATGACAGGTCCGCTACGGGCGTACATGCTCCTTTGAAGTGGCTCAATAGCACTGTGAGGTGCGACGTCGTCATCCAGGGGCAGAGGCTCAGCAGTTTCAATGGTGATGGGAAGAGCAGGAGAGAACTCATTGGGATGAGGGATAGAGGGCGTCTGGGCACGCTTAGCCAAAGACTTGCGGCGCTCCTCGAGTTCTCGGGCAGCCTGCTCCTTCTTTCGCTGGCGCTCATCCTTCATTTGCTTGAGATCACCGGCGTGCTCGGTTGAGGCAGCTCTTCCGTGAGAAGGCATTGATTCATCAAAGTTTGCCGCTTCAGAGTTAGCCCTGCGTCGACTTTCCGAAGGATCTTGCTTGCTCAGTGCTGGTGAGTTTCGGCTGCCACTGCGGCTATGCTTATTTCTGAATTCCTCCTGGGCAGCCATGGCTGCCTTATAGTCCTCTTCATCCTCAGAGCCCTGGTAATGACGGATGGCGGCGCTCAGGGGCAAGGGAGATGAAGGAGAGCGTTGTGCAGAACCCTCTCGGCCCTGGCTTCGACCACGGATTGTCAGAGCCGGTGGTCGAGCCCGACCGTCAGGGCTCCTACGGCGGCTTCCAAGGCTTCCGCGGCTTGAACCTCGGCTCTTTGGCTTGACGGTTGATCCGCTCAACTTGCGTACTGTGTTCGGCTCGCCAACCTGACCGTGGCGTGGAGTGCTCAAGTTCAGCAAGTCCTCTGGAGACATGGGAATTGGGGAGGTGGGTGACCGCTTAGGTTTGGGCCAGTTGCGAGCAGATACACGACCACGTTCCTCAGAAGCTTCTCGAGAACCAGCAGTTCGTTCTCGGCTTCCTGGGCGACTGCGAGAAGTGTCACGGGTTCTTGAGTGACTGCGCTGGCGACTTCGCTGCCGCTTGGAGTAGTGGGTGGCGGCATCAAGGCTGTGGATGTAATCTTCTCGGTTTCGCACAGCTTGATGGCGAAGGCTTCGTCCAGCGCTGGATGCAGAAGTTGCAGAGCTGGTCACGGATGCAGGCCCTCTGCGGCGAGTTGGCCAATGGTAACGAGTAGACGAAGTACCAGATTGCTCTGGTGACGTTATCTCATCCTGAGCAGATGCAGGCTCTAGCTGCATGTTCACACCCAAAGGAATGCGATCACGGGAACCATTTCGATGGTTTCGTGATGACTGTTGCATCTTCAACAAGGTGGAGTGATCAGGTGGTGGTGGATAGTCTCCTTCGCTCTGTTGAACGACGCGCTGAGCACTCTCTCGCATCATCATTGGGCTTGCAGTCGCAGCACGTTGCAATGCGGTACCCATCATCATGTTGTTGTTGTTGCCAGATGGTGTTCGAGCATGGCTAGATCGAGGGTCATAGTCAGATGGCGCAGCTGAGAGCGTAGCTGACCGGAGCGCATCTCGATTGAGGTCTGCTGGGATCTCGCCTATGGACGGCAAACGTCCGCGTCCTCGAGCAGAAACAGGTGTATTGAATCTGCTATGGTTCGAAGGACGGAGGAACGCTGTCGTGGCCTCGTTGTTGGAGACATGAGACAAGGCAGGAGAGGCAGCAGAGTCAGCGATAGGAGTAACACCAGCGGCGATAGGAGTCTGGCCGCCATCACCAGCAAAGAATTTTGACTTCTCTGTTTGGTCTCCAAATGAAGTGATGAGTTTGAGCGCAGAGGTTTTGGCGATGCTGCGCTGGGGACCACGTTGAACACCAGGAGGGGACAGAGGTGGGCTGAGGATCTCAGGGATACTAGGGGTCATCTTCTGGAAGTTGAGCTGTGCAGCGGATGGAGATGTCCAGGGCTCAGAAGACTCCTGGTCAGTGCAAGCAAAGCATCGAATTGCCAGCTGTTGCTGACCATGTTGGACTGCCCACTCTCCCCATTTTCTGATGATAGCAGCCTGACGCTCCCAAACACTCGGGGACGACAGACATGCGAGGATCAGTGCCTCCATATACCGCTTGTGAGAGATATAAACCTCGATGGCGTCGTTATGGTCACCCATGCCCAGCATAATTGTGACTGCAGCGTGCACATCGCCAGATTCAAGTAGGCGCTGAACATATGCATGACCAAGCTTCTGTTGCGATGCGTGGCCACCGATACCACTCAATGCCAGCAGCATCCAGTCTGACGAAGTCATGTTTTCAAAGTTTGCATTCATGATGTTCGCATCGATATCACCCAGCCACTTGGCAAGAAGAATGCGGCTGGCAGATCCTTGTGGGTGTCTGCTCATCTCATCCCTGATAAGATCTTCGACCTCTTTGCTCCATCCAAAAATGGTGTTGAGCATCTGACGGCGCAGGTCGTCGTTAGTAAGCCGGGCGTGGTTGGCACCCATAACATGTTTGTATGGGATATCACTAAGACGCGCTCGGGTAAACTTGAAGAGGTCGTGAACCTTGTTGTCATCGGGGCTACGAGGGATTTCATTGCGTAGACGAGAAGGCCTTCGTCGTGAGTGGCTCGATGCCATGGAAGGCACACTGGTTGTGCTGAGAGAGTATCCCATGGAGTAGCCATCCATATCTCCCGGGTTACTCTGAGCGCCGTTGCCAATAGCCGATGACCTGATCGAGGTTCCAGCAGAAATGTAAGTGTTTTCGGAAAGTCCCTTTGATCTCATCGAGCCTGGGTAACGGCCAGGGGTTTGAGAAGATCCTGCTGAAGACTTCGACAAGGACGAGAGTCCACTCCGGCTTGATAAGGGACTGGCTGATTCGTAACGATCATTACCTGAGTCGTAAGCTTGGTGTCTAGTCAAGCGAGCAAATGGCGAAAGGTGATCTTCATCACTTTCGGAGATGTTCATGTCCAAGGGGATAGAGCTGCTCTCAGACTCGGAGGCGATAGTGGTGGCCGAGGTCGCCGATCGACCACCAATTTCCTCTGAGACTGGAGGCGAGGGTGGCAATAGGTTTGCTGGATGTTGAACATTGGCGACCATGATAGCCGGGGAGTTGAGGTCGAATTGCTGCACGGTATTATTGGGCCCAAGAGTGAACAAGGTTGCTCCCGGGCCATAGACGGCGAGGCCGCGAACAAGGTCGAGAGTTGGGATGGGATCATGAGTGACGTGTTTTGTCCTAACATCCCATGACTGTGTTTGCCTGTGCATATGTTAGTTGAGGAAAGGGGTCATGCAGCTAAGCGCGCGCGTAGCCAAGGGGGGGACTTTGGAGGTGGCAAGTTGCAAGACTTACGAGTCGGAATACTGAATTATGCGACCGTTCTTGGACCATCCCATCCAGTTTGGGCCATCCATGGAGATCTCAGTCTTCTTGAGGTTTCGAACCACTTTCGCAGGGTCATCGGGGCTGTATTTCTTTGCCACGCTCCAGACTCGCAAGTCTCCGTCACGCATCTGCACAGCAAGCATGTCGGACTTTTGCCGCGACGAAGAAGCATGCCACGCAAGGTTAACAATGGGTGACGGTCCTCTTGAAGTGGTGAGATTATGCAAGATAGTGAAGCGCGGTTGTAGAGTGGCAACAAATAGAGAGCCATTTTGATAACTATGATTGTGTTAGTGAAATATGAGTCGAACATGCATGAGAAACTTACCCAATAGCAAACGTTCTGCAATCAGATGATGGTGCCAATGCAGTTACAGCAATCTGATCAATGGTCCTTGCAGAGACATGCTCAGAGGTTGAAGGTTCAAACAAGATGATACTTCCTTTTGTGTTGCCTGAAAAGGTCAGTCATAACCACAGTCAAATGAGATCAAGGCACATACCGAAAGCAACATTGCCGTTCTTCATCCATGCTGCAACAGTCAAATGATCATAACAGGCAAATCGTGAGATCTCATCGCCTGTCATCAAATCCCATACAATTGCCGTTTGACCAGCATCGTAACTCACAACAAAACGACCTCCACCGGTCTCACTTAAGTTATCGACTGCCAATAATTGAACCTCATCGGCGTGTCGTGAAAATCTTCGTTCAATGGTGAGAGTATCGTGGTGACAGCAGACAACGGATGAACCCTGGGCGTACAAGAACATAGACGCAGTGGCAGCGCAGGGGTCAAAGTACTTTAAATCGGTGACATGAGGCATGGTGGTGCTGTCTGGAACCTGCGGCGTCTTATTCCTTGTTTGTGACATTCCACCGGAACTTGTTGATACGGTGCGATTCCGTGACGAACTGTCCACGGGGACGGACATGATGGGCCTGATATTCTTTCTTGAATCTCAACCTGCGTTAACGGAGTCCGTGTTAGCCAGTCGGATGACCACGGAGGGCTGTGGCTGCTCTGCAAGGATGCCCGCCTTGTGCGACGGTGCACGTACTGTTCTAATGCGAATCGATATCGACGACGACGAACGACCCCCGATAGCGGGGTCTGCAATATAGTTGCTCTCGGAGTCGCAGGAACAGGCGGGAAGCTACACTCTCGGGCTGTCGAACATGCCTCGGAATGCACTGCTGTCCGCACCCGGACAATGACGTTCTCTCGGTGTTTCGGTAAGCCAAAGTCTCGGATCGTGTTATACTGGTTTCTGTTTCGTCGCTGCGCGATACGATGCGATACGGGCAAACGGGTAGCGACGGCCAAGTGAGGTTGGACAACGAGCGGGACTCCTGGAGCTGTATGTCTCGGTCGCAATGGTGTATAATGCGGTGAGGCGATAGGGAAGTCTTCAGAATGCGAATTAGTGTAAGTGGGAAGTCGAGAAAGTAAGAACACGCAAGAAGAGAAGGCGTAGAGAAGGGGTTGATGTGTGTGTGGAGATGGGTAGAGCTGTGGTTTTGCTTGTCAAGAGCAATCTCAAACAGGGTCACCGTTAGTTGAAGGCGACGCTGTAGACGCAACTCAGCACAGCAACCGCCAACCCTGCTCAGATTTGATGTGATTGCATGGGGTCGAGGTCAAAGAGTAGCTACCAGGAGGAGCTTGGTAGTGGATGTGGATAGTAGGGATAGGGATGTGAAAGGGGTGTGACCCGGCGCTTGACTTGCAGACGTAGCTTGAAATCCCTTGAGATTCTAGGGTCCATCAAACATGTAGCCTGTAGGTAGGTGTGTATGCGTGCGCGTGTATGTATGTACGGATGTATGCTGAGCAACAACATGCGACTAAGACCCAAGATATGACGGGGGATGAGGAACCCCGAGTGGGATGCAGGAGGCGCACAAATAGGCAATTAGGGGCATGAGATGACGGACAAGACAGGCAATTGCAAAATGAGAATGAATTGAGTTTCCTACCTCTGTGATTCTTGTCGTCAAAAAGTTGACCAGTCTCTTTGGGGGCTGGTGAAGATGGTTCTTAGTGGAGTTGTGATATTGGAGCTGAAAGATGTGACAATGTGATGAGGCGACACAAACAGACAGGGAGACACAATACACGAGGCAAAGGCGTAAAGGGAAGACTAAAAAGAGGGAGGCCCAAGAAGGAAACCAAGAGCAGAAAAAGTGCAGGTTGGGATGATTTTGAGAAAGACGAAGACACAGGGTTTGTAGCAGTGTGGGTGCCTTTACTGCGTGTGCTATGTGTGATGGACCATCAATCATGGGTCAAGGTCGGGGTCCAGAGTCAGAGATGGCGCCTACAGAGTGGCGTCCTGGCTCGTCAGTGGATGCTTCACACACAGACGATATTAAAATAGAGCCCTGTAAACGTTGGGTTGAATGGATCAGCGGAGACTGACCGGCTCATAGGCAGCATGGCACCCAGGGGGTCAGACTTGAGGATGGTCGACGGCGGCTGGGGATTGGGAGCTTGGTTTAACATGAGCACCTTTCTGATGTTTGGACTCGAGCGAGCTAGCAAGTCGAGTGGGGTAGAAAAGCCGCAGAAGACTGGGATACCCTCCTGTATCGTGCGTGGTGGACAGGGGTTTTGTGTTTGGTTTTGGTTTTGGGCATGGTGAAATATCGATCTAAAAGACGCCAGTTGAGGCGGAGGGCAGTCACTTTGACGTGAATGGATCGTCGCCGGCGGCTGTGGCCTTGCGATGACGAACAAAGTCCAACGTGGACTGCCATCGTATCGTGGATTTGTCGTCTGTGGATCTTGAATTTTAAAGACAAGGCGAATTAACGAGCGATGAGTCGTAGCAAGTCAATTGTCTAGCGAGCAGCGCCCCCTGCCAAATTTAGCCTCGTGGGCTGGCCGCGTGCCGTTGAATTCAAGTCTCTCGGTAAAGTCGTTGGATGGCGCATCAAATTGTGTGGCCCGCTAGACTGGGACCCCTGTAAATCTCCAGATCCATCCCGGCTTGAGACTCGAGAGACTCGGCCTATCAATCAAAGAATTGTATTGTGTCGTTCGCATCCGAACGCATGAATGGCTACCGTTTCACCGTTTGAGATATAATTCTTTATCATGGAAGCATGTCCTTGGTCGTCACAATCTCCGCCGTCGTCTCATCCAAATTTATCGTGAATCCGCATTGATATCACTCCATCAATCACGTATTGCACTGCACAGTGCTTGCTTGCTTGCTTTCTTGCTTCCATGCTTGCTGTCCCTGCTGCCCCTCTTCGGTGAGATGAGCAGAGGTATGCAAGCGGCGTCTGGTACGACGACGACAAGCAGTAGCTTCTGAGCGAGCATTGCAGAACAGTAGGTACAGGACAACACAGCACAGCAGAGAACATATTGCATCAGCGCAGGGCAGCGCAGGGCAGCACGGCGTCCTCCCACGCAGTCGCTGCAACGGTGGTGCAGTGGAATATGCTCGATCCAGCTGCCGGACATCCATTCAGGTCAGAGAGTGGTCGGTACCTTACATTGAGGTCTGTGGGTGCATCGCAACCAACACAACATCCATTTCTGATGGAAACGTCGCAAATGCTTCGTCTCCGGGTCGAAAGAATGATGATGTTGCATATTCTACAGTGGGGTGTCCCCCTGAAGCTGTAGTGGTCGACAGGAGGGTTCGTACAGCTGATTTTAGTGCTCGTTGGTGTCTTTCGGAGACAATTCGATCTCGAGATGAGGTGAGTGAAGGAAGATGGGAAAGCATGTGGTTGGGGAAACGAAACATGGGGGCTTTGAGCAAGCGCTTGTAGACTAACATTGATTGGCTATAAGTCTGCACCCCGCTTGCCAAAGATGTGCTACAGGTGTTTCTCGGCGCTTATTGGCCGTGCTAGCTTAACGAGACGGACCAATAAGCCGGCCGATCACCTATGTTACAGGGAATTAATCGCCCTCCCCTTCCCGTCCCGCTAGCGAAGAGGATCCACTGATACCCACACTTTTCCAACGGCAAGAGCAAGGACCTCTCTTTGTTTCTCTCGCTCGCTCTCGGGCTTTTAACAATGTCATTCATTCTCATCAACCAACAGTGATTGTCTATCTTTGAACGAGATCAGCACATTCCTTGGCATGGAAATCGAATGATGAGGGAAATTTGAACAAGAGTCTTTTTTGGATATGGTGTTACTGTACCCGATATCGTCTACTTACATAATTACCTATCTATCATTTCGGATATACTCCGTCCGTACCTTAGATATCGTCTATCGACTGATAACCAACAGTATTGCATCATGCTCCACTTTTGACCTCATGCGATAATTTGGAAGAAACATGGAAGTCTCGATGTGAATATTTTCACCTCATCTAGAATCAGTTCTGTACACACATGTGCGCATATGTGTGTATCTACAGATACCCAATTTGGTCTTGGATTCGCAAACTTTGTTTCTTCCGTGTCTTGTCTTGGTTGATTGCTTTTTGCGCTTGCTGGGTAGTGGATCTCTCTTTTCTCTACTCCCGCATACACGATGCTTTCCTTCTTTGCTTTTTCCCGCTCCGAATTGCCCCTGGTCAACTCCCGCTCCAGTACTACCACACCCACACTTGTCCTACCTCAGGTACCGTGGATGATGCTTGAATTCACTGATACAAGCTTGATTCTTTAGATTTCATCATATCAACTTCCTTTTATGACTCTTTGACAACTCAGATGCGTCTGGTCTCATACACGTCACCTCGCCCTTCCATTAGCTGTCAACGGGAATAGTGGCCCACGATGGATACAGTACCAACACATTGGTGGTCAACGGCCTTGACCGTTGAATTGGCTGCCTCACTTGTCTTTCAGATTGACTCAGTTGATCCGGGGTTCGACGGGAAACCCCCACTTCACTACACTTGACAGCATGGCTAGCTATCTGTCTATGACTCTATACCAGCCATCAAGCTACGAACGAATACGGACGGGTACAGACAGTGATACAATTATTCTCCTCTTCACTCAACAGAGTCACGAGTGTTACTCACTTACACGCCCGATTCCTCAATTGCCCGATATTTCATCAACAAAAAACTCAATTTACCCCTCTCATCCTTGAATTTGACTCAGAATAAAGCCTTTCTTCCCATGTTTGTCTCAGAAACATGTGGCTGAGACCCAGTTGGGTTGCGTATCGAGCCGACTTAGCATCGCTGACCGACAGGCGACTTCCCTGCAATTCTCTTTGTGGGCACCGCGTCTCGAGTCCAACAAGCGCCTCCACCTATTGAAGCCTTGCTTTTCAACCGCTCGGCTAAGGCAGACGGTTGCAGAAGATGCTGTCCACTGTCTGTCAGTCAGTCATGGCGCGTTTGATTATGGAGTCGGATCGCCTCATTTTCCTCATTTTCCCCGTACAGGCTCTACTCCTAGAGTTTCCTGCAGGAAGTACAGCATGACATGGCCAGCAACCTGATAACTGATATTCGGACCTCGAATATGTGCATGCGAAGGATCTAGAAGTTATCGAATCATTATCAATTGCATTCAAGCATTCAACCACGTATTGATCTGTTGTTGGATCACAGTTTAATGTTCAAGTGCCCAAGACCAATCTTGGTGATGTGCAGATATATATACAATTCAAGTGTATTGGACTGCTCCGCAAATACATGGCTCTTCTGCTGCACACACTTAACATTCAAACACGGCCGGGCCTCAGGGCCACTGAACAAGAATTCTTTCCCAGTCGGTTCTACGCAATTTCATTATCCCGGCGAACCAGGCTTGGCTTGTCTGGCCTCATAACTCATAACCCAAGTTACCCCACGGTCGTCTCCAGTCTTTTCAGGTTCTGCTGCAGCCTCGCACAAACAGGTCTGTGTCTGTGTGCTACCTTGCTGTAGGCACGGATTACTGCAGGCACTTGATCTGGGAGACGTCCAACCTCCCAGGCTTGCTTTTACCTATGCTGTTGTTCTACCTCGCCCTCGCAGCTCGTACAAGTTGTCCTACCCAAGTCACAGCTACAACTTCTATCAGTTACTCATAACTCACTTCTTCAGAAAGCACAGGTCTATGCACTGGCCTGTGATATTCCCATCACATTTGTTGATTGTGACAGGCTGGTCCTGGTTGAGGACATTCTCAACCAGGTGGCGGGGCTTCCGGTCGCAGCTTTCACGCATACCATATGCCAACTGGGGTATTGGCATGCCATGCTAACTGGGGTATACTATAACCTGCGGCCCAAACGGCGGCCAGGCTGATGGATGGTAACTATCACACTCTGATAACGCCACTTGAGAAAAGACTCCGAGTCCAACGGTCTTCCTTTTGACAAAGAGCGTCGGCCGCCTTCCTTGATCAGATCGGCCCAGGGACGAAATCAGCATGTAAGATTGGAATACGCAACCTCAACGTGATTGGTAGCAAGATCATGTTATGAACTCAAAGCTTCATGCACAATCATTTGCTAAGATGTCAATTTGGGCCGTTCGGATGGTTTCGAGTCATTGAGCTACTCTTCATTTTTGAGTTGCATTTTATATGCATTGCCCAATATTTGGCGCTCTGTTAGACCAAAAGCCCAAGGACCGCAAGAACTCAGAGATCGAATCGAGGACTTGCCATCGAGCCCGATGGACAGTGCAGTGCATATGCACGCTCGAACTGACGAAAGGGCAAATGCTCAACCAAGCTGCAAGCACAACGCCATTTTAACTCACAAATTGACAACGGTCTCAATACTAGAGGAGTCGACAGTGGTGAGCATTATTCTCTGTCATCTTGACCGAGATATCGCCGACAAGTCAACGTTGGTTCTACTCGATGTTGATCACTTTCAGCTGACTTACAGATAGATGTGATGAGTTGAGGATCAACGCCCACATTGCAGGGTTTGCATCTACCAAACACTTGGGTTTACTGTACTGGGCTGACTGGAAAGGTTGAACCACGTTCTTGTGTCACTGTTCTTTCAAGGATCATGCTTTTCATCACCTTTCAGTTGAGCCCAATCACTCTCCACAGCTGCAGCGTGAGGCTGGCATACTAAGCACAGTAAGTAATAGGTAACGCTGGAAGTTAGGTACGTGAAATCCCTTGCATCGACCTCCACCAACTCGCGTGGCTTCAGGCTTCCCCGCAATCGGATTCAATTGATCCATTTTGAAGCATCAAACGGAGACCAAAAGTTCAAAGCCAACAGTTTCGAATAAGGCCCCTCTCTCTGCCCCTCTACGGGGCATTAGCAAGTGTTGAACGAGGTCGGGTTCAGATCTCACTTGTCTCGACCGCGGTCCAATTGGAAAGAAGCCGGCTCCGCGGGGGATTCGATATTCGACCATGTGCATGAAGAATCCGTGTGCCAAGAGGATTCGAGCCTCGATCTGCCCATGAGGGGCAAAGAACTATGAATATGCAGTGATCCAATACGAGAAATAGCTCATGATAACGGGCGCACGATAACGGCCATTACCATGTTGTTGTCTCAGATTTAGTCTTTGCGTTTAATGGACAAATCAAAGTGCAAATGGCGCAAGTGGACTTGTTCTCGAATCATGGATCATGTGGATCATGTAAGATACCCGAGCGAAGCTTGGTGTAGGATCATACGGTATCTTTGGGTCTCTATGCACCTGCAGCATAGTTGTCAACTCTTGATTGAATGATTACATTAAAGAAGCTCACTTGCTCTTGGGTATCACGGGCCTTTTCTTTGGGGGATGAGGAGTTTCTGTTCCAATCCTCGTCTTCTCTTATACCGGGATCATGGCGATCATACCCAAGTTCTCGGAATGAGCACACGGCAACTAATTGTCAATCACCAATTGCCTATAGCGTTGGTTGTTCTTCACAAGAAGAGTACGAGTCATCGGTCCAATCAATGTCAATGTGTTATCGTCGACATGTTGTCTCCCTGATGTCCAAGATCGCGTATCGATATCATATACTTCACATTATAGAGCTGAGGCTTTCAGGTCTTCAATAAACGATCCACTATTTAAATAATCGTTGATTCATTTGGTGGTCTTTTAGCGTATCCGTCATGCTTCTTAACGCATAGCTCAGGCTTGCCTGGCAGGCCTTCAAGGATTTCTTTCAACTGCTCTGAGCGATATCTTTCAATTTATGAGCTAGAAACTTTCCTAAGTATTAGAATCTTATTTATAGTTAATCTAGTATATGTATACAATCAAACCTACACGATAGGTATATTACTGTTGTAGATATTGAGGAGTTACATCTTGCAAACTTGGTAGATGTCACTCACCCATAGAGATTCAGCTCTGTATCTAATGAAGTGTAATTCATGACTATACTCTAGCTCTGATCTCTGTCTTTTCTCTTGTATCTTTAGACTCGTTTCACTTATCTCGATGTTCGTGTTAAGTGTGGTGTCTTGCTCTAAGACGAAACGACTCGATTTACTAAAACTGCCTAAGCAGCAGCGTTCATGTCGAGGTCAACAGTTGTTCAGCGTATGAAGTTAGTACCGATACTCCATGTTATAATCGTTTTGGCATCAAATCTAAGCCAAGTTAAGCTCACTTAAGTTGTCCGTTGCTGATATTGAGTAGCGACATGGATGGGCACATGAAGAGGATGGGCTGTGATGTCCAGATGTTGCTCTAATTACAGGCAACAAATTCGATTGTTGTCTAAGATTGACAAGAGTATTAGCGAGATCTCGTCAAATTCGTACCCAAGTGCTTTACTCAAGTGACGATAGGGGTTCTTGTGTATTGTGATGCGTTGTGGTGACGTTAATCTGACTTGCGACACGTATCTTAACAATGACTTGAGGTCGTGAATTCTATTCAGGAACTTGATACTTTCTTAATATATATAAGCTTCGTTATTCGTACTTCTTTCACAACATGTGCATTATCTTGTTCGTGCAGCTTTCTTGGCAAAGGGGAGCCCCAAGTCTCAACAGTATGATTACCAAATGACCAGTATTGAATAAAGATCAGATTCTGGTAGTTTTTGGAACTGTAACTGAGTTCCTTACTTCATTGGCCAAATGCTTGTCCAAGGTGAGCTGAGATAGCTGGGCAGATCAGAACTTAATCTGTAGAGCAGAATAGAATATCCAAGTTAGTCACTCAAGACGATAACTGATTTCGACGATAATTATGAAAAAGCAATGTCTTCATTGAGTTCATGCTACCAACACATGTTATGGACAATAAAGAGAACTTCTGTTTAGATATGTCTGCTATATCCTAATTAATCCCTCAAGTCAGGTTCTACGCCATCATGACAAACAATACGACTGCATATATCACGATACTATCTACGAGAAGTAAAATGTTTGAGGATGAAAAAAAGAAAAGCATAATAGAGAAGCAAAAGGAAATGGGAGAGCATGTCTCCCCCGGGAAGGCTCGAACTTCCGATCTCCCGATTGTCTATGAATAACAGTCGGACGCTTTAGCCAACTAAGCCACAGGGGATAAGCTGATTGGATGGTAATGCATGCCAATATGAGGTATATATTTTATACACAATTCGTAAAACACTATTCATCTATTTTGTATGTTCTTGAGATGAGGTCAGTTGTTATATATCGGCTATTGAACGCCTTGTGAGAAATGGCTAAGTTCGTGCTTTGTGACCTTGGCGAAGCATGGCCCCTAGTCCCAATATCAAGCTCAGAACGTGGCATCAATCAACAAGAAGGACAAGACAATTAGTATGGGGTATAATGATTGGGAGGAATCCTGGAGTGGAAAAGAGATTTACAGGTCCCGGATATTAAAGAAACAGACGCTACTGAGAGGCACTGATCGCTGACGGTAGAAATAGATAGTCCATACGATGGGCTGGTAGGACGAGCAGAAGATGGGCCAGCATGAAACGGTGGCTACAAAGGTGATAAAGGCACCTGGGCATTTAATTGAGTATATAAATAGCGCCTGTCTTGCATTACCTAAACTCTGTAATGACTCCAACCATCAACATGGTTCACTAAACGCCGTTCTCGGCTTTTCTTTCTCCTCCTTTTTACTATTCAACGTCTCTCTGTCGCTGCATTTACAGCAGAATGCAGCAATACGAAACTTGATGCAAATGGTTCTTATAGTAGTGAAGGCTACTGTGGTACTACACGCGGCAAAGGATGCCAGAGTACTGGCGATAGCAATAAGACGGCACTCGTTCAAACAGTTATTGTTGTAGCTCCACTCGAAAGACATGCAATTCTCGTCAGCGAGACACAGAGCAGCACAGTCTTCCACTTTGTAGCGAGGATGATGATAGTACCACATTCTGCGCATCAAACCAATATCTCAAAGGACGAATCTCGCCCCCGAGCGAGATAAATCCAACCTCGATGATATCCGCTACCAGACCGGAGTCGGCTCACAACTAATTCGTACTTTCAGAAACGATAACCATAGAAAATTCCATAAGATGAAGTGTCTGGAAAGGCCTTTTTATCTTGCTCTTACTCAAAAGTATGGTTAGAGTTGACAAAGTTCCCCCACGGCAATGCCTCATTTCATCCTCATCTCATAACCAACACATCTCCCAACCTCACTCAACTCTCACTTAGACTTAAACCCCTTCGCCGTCCAATTCTCAACATGAAACTGATAAACCTCCTTCGCCAGCTCCTCCACGGGTCCTTCAACCTTCACCCCAGGAGCAACCTGATTAATCCCCAACGGCGCAACCGGCGCCCCAACCCCAAACTCACTCTTCCAAGCCTCCAGCTGTTCCGTAGACGAAGCATAAACAATCCTGCCCAAGCCACACCACGCATGCGCAGCAGAACACATGGCGCAGTGCTCACCGCTCGTGTAGACGGTGGTCTTTGCGCGCTCGTCTGCGCTGAGGTTGAGTTGTGCCCAGCGCGCGAGTGTGAATTCTGGGTGCAGCGTTGCGTCGGCGCGGTTGTCGTTGTTGGTGCCTGTGACGGTGCGGTTGCGGTCGGTTTGGAGGACTTTGTTTTCGGATGAGACGAGGACTGAGCCGAAGGGGGCGTCGCCGGCTTTGAGGGCCTCGTGGGCGAGGGAGACGGCGAGGCGAAGATGTTCAAGATCTTGTTCGTTGACCATTTTGGATGTCACTAACTAAGTGTTAATCTTATGAGGGACTTATGAAATTCAATATAGGGTTTTGTATACCTGAGTGTTACTAAAGGTTGATGATGAGTTGATAAGAAAGTTGTATGAAGTTGAAGTGAGTGTCATCAAGTTCGTGATGCGGGGAAGATGATGATGACAATGGATCCGATCAGGGTTATCTCATAACCCTACAACATCATGTAAATACAATTACTCTCAAGTATTCATCTGCTAGAATCCTAGTAAGTCATCTACTTATAAGTATTGGCTTATTCCTATCTCACTACACTACCTAATACAAAGTGCATGGCTAGATCGTGATATCTTCCAAAGCTTCAACTTAATCATGACATCTAAAATCAAGAAACTCCTGTTCCATCTCATTAGAGCACTATCATACTCACTGTGGGTAAATTCCATGAATAGGACTCGGGAGCTATTGACAAAGCTGGAGTGTTCATAAGCTAGTATCAACAGACATCCCAGACAAGCCAGTGGCTATCTTGTATTGCTTCAAGCTTATCAGCAGCTGAGTTTCATAACTTCACCTCATCCATAGCAGTTCCGTCGATCATAAACGGTATATTCCATAATGAAAGAACATTCAAGAAGACCTTTGAGTAACCTCGACGCCAGATGGACAATGAAAGTTTAAACTCACTCTCCTGGACGATCCCTCATCTTCAAACACCCCAGGACTATCATCTATGCCATGTTCGTATATCTAGCATTCAACATTCAGACAATAAAGCCAGAGATCGAGATGTCCATTTGCCAAACATCACCAACAAACATCCAAGATTATATCCTATCGGCACCTCCGAGCCAGATACCTCTCGGACACTCCCGCTCAGACCGTTTCCCGTCATTTCTATTCTTGACTCCTTTGGTGTAAGTTTCACCTCTGACGCATTGTGCCCAGAGCAAACAAAGACTCAAGCCATTCGAAACGTAGCTAACGTTGAGGTACAAGCGCCCGTTTCAACTCTTTGTTTGCTGTTCCTGAGTAAACTACCAACCAACAATAACACCTTGGCAATACTAAAGCTTATGAATACAAACAGGCACAATAACGAATATATTTAAACTCACAAGCCACACGGGACAAACCAACTTAAAACCACTGCAACAAAGCCGCACCACCACCACCAAAACAGTTTCCTTTGATCTGTTATCCAAACACCCACCATAAACCACATCATAAGCTCTATATCTAATCACAAGCTCTCCCACGTGAATTTTTCTTTGTCGCTTATCGCCGATCTCAAAAAAGAGAGAGGCTCACCGCCCTACCCCCGCGGCAGAGGCGTTAGGACGCTCCATGTGACGAGGCAGCTGTGACTTGAAGCGCCCCGGCACGGGACGTTACCACGGGCCAGGCTAGAGAATAGATAGGGTTCCTATTGTCGCCGGCACTCGAGAGGATGGTTGATGGTTATTGGTTCGTTGTGGCACACACAGTTTTGGTCTGCCCTTTATTGTTGCCAAGTTTGCTTGTACCCAAGGTTGGGGATAATACAGAGAGGGCTGAAGCCAAGATGCTAATAAGAGTCAAGAGTTCAAAGTCACAAGCAGAGGCGCAAACGTCACATGAATTAAAGACAAAGCTAGTAGAGATAGAGTATGGTAGAGTTGGCATATGCCAAATAATGTGTTGATGCTAACTAAGAGGGTATCTTTAAATCAGGGCAGGCTCGTGGCCGCCAAACTATCCTAAGGTATCTAAAAGCCCAGATCGCCGTGTAAACCAAACCAAACCATGCATGCAATGTTCTGTGCATATCCAATGCTAATGCCTATTGTTTCCCATTCCTGTTCCCATTCCATTTCAGTGTGTGCCATCTGATTCATCCCAGTGGTGGGATGCTGATGCATAACCTGTATCCAATGTCCCATGCCATGCCTTTCCTAATCCAGTAATGATGCAGTATCAAAAACTCCAATACATGAATGCCTGACTTCCATCGAGGTGGTGTGCAATGATAAAAAAAAAACGAAAACAATTAGAGTTGATAAACTCGGTGAGATAAAATGTCGGCTTGATAAAAGCCTCATTGAAAAAAGAAACAAGCTTGCGATGAACCGAAGACGCATCCGTTGACCGGGCCGGAATGCGGGGAGAGGGAACGGTTGATGACCGAAGTCGCCGGTGATCGGGAATTACCCACACCACCTTGGAAGCTTGTCAAGATGGGGGAAGCTTCCTCCAGTCCGGGGTAGGGTTCGGCCATGATCGGAAACCTTGATTAGAGTGATGATGGTGCTTGACTTGATTGTTGATTGTTGTTGTTGTCATGGTCGTTATCTCCCAAGCATCTGACTCATTCTTGGTTGGCCCCACCCCCACCTGTGATTTGCTGGGGTTCTGGGCGGTCTATCCATGGCGTCATCGACAAAGAACATGGTGGTGTCGAGTAGTGTACTGTAGTTTCCGAAAATCAAGCCGGCGGTTACAAGTCGATCCGACAGCTAGTTTGAGTTTCCCGGCCGGTTTAATCAAGGAGTGACAGCTTGTTCGGTTGTTGTGGTGGTGAAATAGAGATTTGATAAAAATAGTGGTGTAGAGTATCTGGCATGTGCGGCCGTTGTTGCGCACATGCGAATGGTTGATGCTGATGTGGGGTATCATGGGGTATCATATGCCATGTAAATGCAAAAAGCAGCCTAAATCTTTGTTAGTGACTGTTGCTTCTGTTGTGCTGTGTCGCTGAGTGTAAACATACGCTATCGTAAATCGTAACAGTCGTTAAGAAGATCCAAGAGCTTGTTTACTCAACAGCCTCCTCGTTGATGGAGGAAAGCTTGGTCTTGGGGCTCTTCTTGTGAGAGCTGCTACGGCGTTGCTTTCGTGCGGCAGCACGGCGACGCTCCTTCTCGAGGGCGACAACGCGAAGGCACTCGCGCTGGAGAGCAGCCTGTCGTTCACGCTCAGCCTGGAGAAGCTCGAAGTCGGAGATGACGTTGGGAGGCGAGGCCATGGCACCAGGAGAAGAGCTGCCGGCGCTGGAAACGCTCTGGGCGTCGTCGTCGAAGGGATCGGGGAGGAACAGATCGTCGTCGGAGAGATATGAGGTAGGTCGTTCCTCGCGATCAGACTCAGAAAGAGAGTCGCGTCGAGGCCAGGAGGGAAAGGCGCATGCTGAGTCCTGGGATCGGTAGATGTTGCGAGACGCGATATCCATGGGCGCCGAGGACGCGCACATGGAGCTGATGGAACTGTATGAACCGAACATTGTGGCGGTTGTGAGGTTGTTTGGTGATGGGCGAGGTGATAGTCGTGAGTGAAGCTCAAAGAGCTATTGCTAAATAGCAAGTGTAAGTGATGATCACTTGTGTTGATGATGTCTGTGTACAGTCGTTATATGGATCGGATCCTTAGGACGAAAACCTGGGGATGAGGGCTGATATAAATGAATGAAGCAGAACGGGCAGGCAGCCGGCTAAGGGAGGCCAGGGGCGTGTGAGATTAGATCGGGTGTGGAATGGATGATTTGCAATAGGGGGGTGAGGGTGTGAGCCAGCCTGACTGACCAGGTCTTGGTGTGCGACCGAGAACGAGTGCGGGTCAAGGGTCCTCAGGTTCGGTCGCCGGGAAATCAATCAGTCAGTGTCCCGCTGCTGTGTTTAGGCTTCGCTCGCTGAAATTCAGCCTGTGAGGGATAGATCCCGACCGAGGCGTAGGGGGTGTCGGAACGAGTGGGCAATGGTTGGGGGGGCGTGGCAAAATAGGCGGTGGGAAATCTTCGAGTCAGCGAGCTTGAAGGGGAAAATCAGGGCGATACAGCGGCTAAGGTGGACGGGCAAGGGGGCGTGGCCGAAGCGGATCCGCGGGGAGAAAGACGAAGAGTCAGAGATGGCAGTGGCAGTGGCAGGCGGTAGGCGGTTGAGATATGGGGGCGTGGCCGAGACGGTAATCCAACTCGGTATCCAGATCTATCAAAGAATTCGCCAAGGCTATTACCTATTACATAGGTACCTAGGTATGAACTTGAATTCGTCTGTTGTAGCTTATCGCGCTCGCCCGGATCAAATCGTTCAAGCGACCGACCGAGATCTCGCCGCAAGGTCCGGAATCAAGTTTGTTGTTGTTATTTCTTTGCGCTGTCAAAGCAAGCTATTGATAGCAACAGGTACAGTAGCGAAGCAAACGATAAGCCTCGTAATGGATGGTTACCTGTCTTCGTGTTGCGGTGACGAGCTGAGCTGTGCTGTAAAGTAACATGTAACTGAAAGAGGAACAGACGGTGAGATAAGCAATGCTTCATATGGACCACAGCATTGCATCTCATTTCGCAGTCACAGGCCGTATTGGGCCAATCCGTCATGTTGTCCAAGACAATCTGCTCCCATCCAAGACATATCAAACTTGATTGATTGTCTTGTCTTGTGTTTGTAGCCCCCCGGCTGGTTTTCCCTGGTTGTGGCTTTTCGTAATCCGGGGTTGAAAAAACGCCTCCTCCAGATTTGAACAAAACTTAACTGCCAATAACAACCACAATACCAATTACGCCGTGTGCGATTCGCTGTCATCGTCTGGATCACAGCCTCCCAAGCCCAGGTCAAGTTACCAAATCACAGGCTGAGAGCGGCAGCGGGACACAAGTCACAGTCATCAATAGAGTCACAAGCACTCTGTGTGTCAATGCCAATACAATACTGTATGTGGCCTGGATTACTCACCACCGACAGTGTAATCGTAGTTGATTACGGCAGGTCAGCAATCAGCTGCAATACGATGGCTTCTGCTTAACCTTGGACACGGATCCTGGACTATTGAAGCGTTATTGGTGCTGCCGTAGAGTCTCGTCCACCATCGATCGCATTCATTCCTTTTTTTATTTCTTATTATTCGGATCAGACGCCATCCGCTTACGGTCCAGAATCTCATCGTATTCCATTCGTGTTGCTTGCTTGCTTGTTTGTCTCATCTCATGTGCACTGTAATTTCCATCGCATCTGTTGCTTTTTGTCTCTGATTTGATTTGCTTTTTGTGTTATGTCTCGCAAGTTTCCTCTCTCCTCTTCTGTCATCTCCCCCACTCTAGCCCTCCCTTCCAGGGCATGCCAGGGCAGCAGACAGCCAGGGATGGGAGTTTTTGGGCGCTGTGAAAACAAGGGCAGAGGGGCCTGTCCCGAGATAGCTCAGCGCCCAAAACCTTCCCGCCGCGTTGGACGGGCAAGTAAAAGTAGGTTTGGTTGTTGATAAGCACACTCCACACCACACCAAATGCATGCCACAGGGCTGGCTGACTGACTGACACACTGCGCTGTTGGCTGCTGGCTATTCTTTTTTCCCTTCTTGGGATGAGGGGGAAGGCATTCACAGTTGAATCCAATGCAGGTAGGGGAGGATTGCATCTTTGACCGCTTCCTTAACACAGGAGGATAGCTGCTTGATGGTGTTGTAGTACGGCCTCCTTTACCATTCGCTCGTCTGTAGTTGGTTGATTGTTTACCACTCACGGGCAGCTATCAGCTGTCTTGTCTCATCAATCGGTTGGGGTTCCAATCTTGCAGCGCCTGTCCGATCCAGCTGCCGCCATCGACCACTAAAGTTGCGGAAGCCGAGGACACTCAATTTCACCGCCGGTCAACAGCATAAACATCAACAAAGCCATCCATTTCATATGCATCCTCGGTAGCCGACCGTTAAGACACACACACGCACACGCACACACCGAGTTGAATCCTCCATTCGGCCTTTTCTCCGCCGATCAAAATAGGTATTTTGTCTTATCGCAACCTATTCCTTTTCTCTCCTCAATCTAAGTTAACCTGTCCCCGATCCCCAGGGGTTCCCAGACAAAAAGGTTTCGTTCCGTCTTTCAACTTCCCAAAGATCTAAGAAATTCAATCTCGGACCGAGCATTCTTTGCCCTGCATGCCCGTTTAGCCTACAAACCTTGAAAAGAGCTTCCGGACCCAGCAAGTTTCCCCTTTCGTCCATGCTGGTTGAGCGCACGAATCGCAGTTCGTCCCTCTCACCGCTAGCGCGAGCTGGCATGGATATCGATATCGGTAGCCAATAACGGCAGAGTATCTCTTCTCCGCGATGTCTCGTACACCTGCAGGGTTTGATCCTAGTATCGGGCACAGTTTTAATTTCAAAATCCGGTCCGAAGAAGCAAGAATCTTAGAAATAAGAGAAAAATTAAAGAAAAATTTTCGGGTTTCCCCAGTTTCACAAGGGAATTTTGGTTTCGCTTACGTATGACAACGATTCAAACCGGGTTGAAGAGTTGGTATAATATCTCTCAGTCTCTCCACATGCGATACGCCGGCGTACGGGGACGTGTATCCACAGTCGGAGCCGCTTTTGCGGCGTTGTCCCCACCTGGTGGCGGTCTCCCTCCGAAAACCTTTCGGCCTTTCTTACTCAGTAACAGCTGTACACAGTATGTTGGCACTTAAAGCATCAATCAAAAATCAGGGTAAATTCCTGACTCTGACCCTTCGCGGGTGGCTTGGCACTCGGCTGGACTAATGACTCTCCCTTGGCGCTTGTCTCGCCGGGTTCGAGTCAAAGGGAGTCAGTCGTAGTCGTTTTCGACATATCGGAAACAGGAGACAGACTCCGGTAGAGTAAAACACATATGCGAGGGTTCAATTGTGATTTACATCAAGCGCGCTCGGAAGACATCAGATTGGTTGGTTGGTCGGGTGAGCTTCAGCTGGCGGGATGGGCTCGCCTGGAACCGACTGAGACAGCTTCAAGAGCTTCTCCGCACTCTGGCTGAGAAATGATCTGCAGAGTCTGAGAGTCTGGAGTTGTCGCAGACTTTCTTCTCTCGAGCAGCCGAGAACGTTGATCACACACCGAAGTCGATCTTTGTTACAAGTGATTAACGGTCTGGCCCGCAGCTGAAGAATATCTTTGGCTGCCTGGATTCAACAACAGTTTCTAGCTCGTTGATCGCCCGAGATACAGTGGATTCTGCTCTGGGTCCCTCAATTCAATTGCACCAACGACAGAGAGGCTAGGCAGTGCCGAGAAGACCCTCATTGCGTACAGTATTCCCGCGTTCATCACTCCACCTTTATCCGCGGGCACGCAATTCATGCTGAAAAGACCCGGCGGTCAAACATGATCAACCGAAGGGGTTGAGTGAGATGCAGCCTCGGCGGGAATAACTCGCGATATGTATGAGTCAGCTATGGATATCAGGGTCTCTTTTTTCTCCCTCCGCCGCGCTTTGCGATATCATCGTCATAGCAAAAAAACACAAAGCTCGGAATTTCACCTATCTCTGCCCTGAGCGTCTTCTGGGACCACACCCAGCGCTCCAATTTTCCGTATAATGCCGGTATGGGTCTGGGGAAACACCAACTTACTCGCCGATTAGATTGGCTTCCATACTTTGACAGGGAAGATTCTTTTTCTTCTCTTCTCGTCTCGATACAAAAGTTCAATTGCAATTAATCAATTAACTGAAATCCCGAGCTTCTAATCTCGCTCGAGTGGATCTCTGAGGCTGGTCCTTGATTCCTCGCAAGGTTTCCTTATCCTTGGACCGCGCGGCCGGGTTCAGTTCCGGGATTGACAAGTTCCAAGTTTTGCAGTCCCAATGCTGCGGTCAGAGATCGGTCATTAAAATTACAACAGCGGTTGGGGGGGAGGGTGAACCGTGCCGCCGTTGGGCTCTGGGGAATGGATACTGATTGATTTGATTCCATAATGCTGGGAAAAAGCAACGTCATGTCTGTTTCCAGTGTGTCGTATTTTTACATCCGTAATTACCTGTGGTATTGAATCGAATCCTGCGGGAAGAGACAACAAACAAGCTCAATCCAGGAGTAAAAAAAGCTTATCGGAGGCTGGATCAGCCATCGTCTCCCTCCCGCGATATGCTTTGCGCCAACGAAAGACTAACCGTTCTCGTTGTGTAACCCCCTTTGACAAGAGTCATTAGGCCCTGATCTATACGAAACGTCCGGTCACATATATAATCCGGCACCTATACTAAAATTAAAGCTATACCTAAAAGAGCAGCTTTTAGTAATAGATTAACTATTTAA
>JABFFJ010000332.1:0-34607 GCA_013623715.1 Fusarium verrucosum
GAGTGATTCTTCAGATTCACATCTTGTCAAAATCCAACCTCATTCGGGGTGGTTGATGTATGAAACCGAAGCCAAGGAAGAGGCTAAGGCAAGAGAAGAGAAGCTAAAGGCTCTGGAAGATGAGATGGAAGGTATCACGTCAATTTCAGACGAGGAGGGGGACGAACCAGGTGCTCAACTGCGGAGAATCGAGTCCTTAGACAGAAAGATTGAAGAGCTTCAAAACTTTTAATCTGGAAACCATGACGCTGTAAGGAGAGGAAGCTCCACCTGTAAGTCAGCTACTGAGGAAGAGAAAGTGCAGAGCAGTCGACTATTCAGTTATAATCACTGACCAATATTAGTGGCACATCATGATGGATTGAAGTAACGCTGTTTGTGTTGCACAGTCTGACAGGCGGACGGGTACCAAAAAGATACCAACGGAAAGGGGAAGAACCAAACCGCTGCGATCTGTCGATGGTCACTCAAAGAATCCGATGGCCGGGAGACCCTGTTAGCGACACTAGAAAATTCACAAACAGTTATTCATATATAATACAACATAATGTATTTCTTAGGGTCCTAAGATATTGGTGCAGCGCCTAATTTGTGACTTAGATGCGCTATTTATAATTGAGTTCTATACCGAAGGATACTCGTTCCACATAAACTCAGTGTATCTTAGGCATCATGTACTCCCATGCCGTAAAGTTGCGTGGGTACGTGATGTACTCATACCTTTCCAGCTGAATCACGAGGCTTGTCAATATATCCAGAGAAGCACCCCCTTCATTTTCCTGCATTGGAAAACACAAGCGCGTTTGTAAGTCAGCACTCCAAATGAATCAGGACACTACGTCTCTTTATATATCTGGACATCTTGTTCAGTATAGTGAAAGGCAGCACGCGTTAAAATGAAGAGTAGTTCCTGCATCTATCCATTGTGGAATAATTACAGTTCAAAGTAATACATACCAGCAAACATTATTATTGAATATTTGTAACAGTATTCTGCAGTGAGAAATAACGATTATTGTTCCCTGTTTTGATCACGGCTCTTCATAACCTTAATATGAGACTTTAGAAATGCCCTAAATTATATTCACACTTATTTATGAAACTTTTCCTATTTAAAGCTTCCGGTTTCCTCTTTAATTCCTTTCTTCTCTCGCACATACAATTCTTCTCTCTATACATTTGACCATACACCCAAGATACCAAACTTCTACTACTATTACCATGTCTACTAAGAAAGTAACTGCCCGAAGCCAGGGCCGCCTAAGTGCTTCCCTCCAACGCCACTCCACCTTCCCAGACGATACTGTAGGCATCTTAGCCTGGCTGGCTAACCTGAGAGGTATGGTCGACACGCTACAAAACCTATCTCACGGCGTCGGTACACAAACGCCGCTGGGTGTTGAAATGTGGACTCTGAGTCACAACATAGCCGAGAACGTGGGGAACATGGAAGTCATCCTCAACCAAATGACCAGCGTACATGCTTCGATTGGTGCAAACTTGACAGTACTTCAGGGGGTTCTCAACACCCCTGTTGGGGGGATCATTCCTGATTATCACGCGACGTGGCATGCATTGCAGCTTGTTGCCCAGTTTGATGCACAGGCTCAGCAGCTATCCAGCTTATGGAATGCTTCTATGAACTATATGCCGCGTGTTCAGCGGTTTGAAGAGTTGGCTAATTACAGTCACTAATAAGACATTGGTATATAAAGCTTATGTGTTCTTTATTAAGGTTCAGGGCTTCAAGAGCCTTTTTTTCCTCAACAAAAATAACGACTTAGGTATATAAAGCCATATGAACTAGAGGAAATATCAACTGGTTCGGCACCTGTTTCCGAGCTGGTGACAGTTGCCAACTATTACTCAAAAATGCACAGTTCAAAAAAAAGAAAACTCCGTAAAAGTATTACATCAAGTGTTTCGTACTGCATATATGTGAAATCCCAAGTAAAGTGTTGGACAAATCTCGGTCAATATATGGCTTTCAGTAGGTTCCCGTCGAGGAGATAAAAAAAAAGTTAATCAGCGACGTTAATCGACCACGCCAGGAGTCGAACCTGGAATCTCTAGAGGGATCGGATGCTGAAGACCGAAATCTAGCGCCTTAGCCATTAGGCCACGCGGCCTGATTGGTGCTTTTCTGATCAGCCAATTGTAGACCATGGATTGGAGAGTGGAACTCAATCACGCGGATTTACCCTGTAGAACAACGACAATGAAACCTGTATTGAGATTTAATACGAAACCTCGTAGCAACGCTATCCATTGTAGGAAAAGGCTTATTCACGCTCACCGCACAGACTGCCAGAAACGTTACGAGTATACAGAAGCAATTTCGCTATAGGAAGGGATAGGCACAGAGACACAACATGATTTGAGGATAAGTCTAGCTTGGAGGATACCATACTCTCATTCTTTTTCTTTCCTCCCAACTTTCCTACTATGCAATACCCCCTTTCAAAACAAATCTTCCATCACAGTGGAGTCTTCCATACTTGTCCATCCACTCTTTCTTCGGCCCATTGTCGACAAGTCGAAACGCGGCGACTGAAAAACCCTTCATGTTGATAAGGCTAAAGTCCGGCTTCAAATCGTTAAAAACCTTACTTGGGTTAGAAGGGAAGGCGTCTGCCTCATCAAAATCGTAGGAATTGCTAGATGAGGCGTTGATGTCCTCGACGGCATGATCATTACTTACACAAGCCACCGTTAGTTCAACGCTTCCTTCTGCCAAGCTAGGCTCCCCTTGGTTGAGCAATTCCCAGTGGTCACAATGCGATCCAATGGGGCATTCTGCAGCGTTGATATGGCGAAGGATATACCTGCGATAAGCTTTGGTGCAGTAGCGGTATCTTCGTTCATCTTCACGGGAGAATATTATTGCCGTGGAAATGAACCACTGGGACCAAGTTTCGTGAAGGGGTTGGTCAAGCACCCACTCGTCTTGAGCAAATCTGGAATCCGGCTGAGATGAACCTGAACTGTCAGTTGGGACGTTAAGAAGAGTCAGCTTTGAGGGGAGTGGCTGGCTAGCGGCTTTGACAAGCTGTTGAGGACTTTCGGGGCATCTCTTCTCCGCAAATGTGCGCCCAGTTGGGGCGATGGAGGTCTGGAGAGCGTGCATGTTGGTGTTGCTATCAGTACTGTTGCTGCGTGAGAGTTAGTTCTGGAAAGTGCAATTTGTGCTAAGGTGTTGGAGATGTGATGTGAGGTACGGTGCTGCTATGCTTCTTAGGAGGAATCAGTCCAACTCTTTTATACAATTACCACCCAACATCAAGACACCATAATGAATCTTAACCCACAAAGAGAAATCTCGAAGCTAAGTGGAAGTGAACAGTCCGAGAACAAGTCACGGTATGGCTGTGAGATGCCACGCCTTTGTCTAAAATGACCGAACATACATTTGACAAACGATCATGGCCATGTGTTCTACCATGAACATATCTTGAGTCGTTAAGAGAACATCTTCAAAATGGTACCTTTCATTTGTTCCACACTATGCGACACCGTCTTGAGGCTTGAATCCATCCATCGGAATGGCGTTCGTCATACTTTCTTACACTTAAGCTTTGGCCCTCCTGCCGACTTAATGGCCCTTTCTACACAGCCCGACTTCATAAACATCGGCAGATCAAACCATACCGAAGCACCCTTTGTCTTGGTCGCATCGTTCCAATCCCAGAATGTCAGCGCACCACATCCCTTCTCCTCCTTGTGCAGCTTTTTACCGCCGTCCTTTTCCGCCCAGTTGCGTATACCGTAAATGTGAAGCCTCCATGCCAAGCCGGCGTCATCGGTAATATCGCACTTGGCCTCTGGTGAAGGTGGTGGAGGAGGCGGCTTTGTTGGACTTGGCTTTGGCTTGGGAGGCGGAGGCGGATCGGGCGTGTCCCAATCGTTGCCATGTCCGTTTCCCCCCTTACCAGGCGCACTGGAGCAATCATCGCCCACATAGAAACACATGTCTCCGTCGCTGCCATCGCAGCCTAGGTACAGGAATGCACTTGCATCAAGGAAGCTTCCCTTGCTAAGCTGATTGGTGCTGACTGAGCGCCGGGTCATGTTGCTATGCGTGTTTCTGTCGTTCATCTGATCGGCTTCATTTTGGTAATTGACGTGCCTTCGCCGACGCTTCGTATCAGTAAGTGCGAGTTGTCCATCAAGAGGAGACGTGTTTGGCTCTTCAGATGCCATTCGCCCTCGTCTCCGCTTCTTATTACCAGGCGTCATGGCTGGGCCCTTGTATCCTGGATAGTTATCACACAAGTACCAGTTGAACTCATCATCCTTCGCCAAACGGTTGAAGCTTCCCGATAAGCCGTGCTGGACCCATTCATGTCCGTTCCAGATCTTCTTGCCGGGTGATGGGTACTGACAATACATGCTGTTGGTCATGGTCGTAAGGCTAGATGTGACTCGACCGTTGGAGTCTTTCTCATAGCCGATGGTCTTTTTAAAAAGCTTGTTGTCCCACCAGGGATCGTATGAACGTTCACCTGGGTCTACGTTGGCCGAATTGACGAGGAGGAAAGCATTGCCATATGGATCCGCGCAGATGTTCTTTGAACGGTCTTTTCCGAGAAAGTAGTCATCATCTGATGTGCCCGTCGGCCCATTAGCGAACTCAACCTTATAGCGCAATCCGACGGCTCTCCTGTGGCCCCTGGTACCTCCACCGCCGGCCTGGCGGTAGAAGTTGGAGAGAGCCTGGCCATGATCTCTATTCTCGTCGCCGGGAATCAGGCGCAGTACAGATTGTTCGTTCCACTTGGCAATATTGGGGCTGCGATTGGGATTGCCTGAGCCCCAGGGATATTCCTCAACTTGGCAGTCGATGAGCCCCCAACCATCAAACTTCTCGGCAGTGTTCAGATTTTCATTCCCCGCCTTTCCAGGATTGCTGCCCGACTGCCACTTGCCTTGGTACCACGGCATTGTCGGATGAAGCCCTGAGTTACCCGCATATGTGAGCAGGTCGGGTTTACCGCGAGACGATATGGCCGACCGCGCATTGGCACACACGTTGGGCCATTTGTTAAAGTCACAGGTGAATGTTTTCAAAGGCAGTGCAGACGATGAGGTCCGCGATGATGGGTCAGGAGCGGGACAGGCAGGATTCCCCATCACCTTCAATACATCAACTTCGACATCTCCAGGTAGCCCGCGCTTATTTCGGGTCGGGCAGCAGTCTGAAGACAGCTCTGCTTCACCTTTGGCTTGATCAAGGTGCTCGTCTAGGGCCGCCTGACAGCCGGTCATATACAAAGGCGCATCTGCGGTAGAGAGGTCGCACCGTACCCTCATCAAGACGGGATCAAAGATGGGAACGTTACCGTTCGGGCAAAGACCGGTGTCGGTTTTTACGTCGGGCTGGCAGATGTCGTTCCCACTACCAGATGGAGGCTTCCCACGAGGCGGCGGGAAGGGCGGCGGGTTAGGGTCGCCGGGGTCCACGAAATCGGACGACCGCCCATGGCCGTTGGGAGGACAGAACATACACGGACGGTCGCAAAACAACACGCATTTATGGCCACAATTGGATGTACAGGCCGGTCCAGGTGGTCCAACTGTGTGGAGGGTGACGGACTTGGGAATCACGGCCGGGAAATTTGTTCTTGTAGTTTTCCCGCCATCTGAAGGTGGTCTTGTTGTTGGCGGTGGTAATTCTGTGGTTGGCATTGAGAATGAGTACGGCCATGGCGGAGGTGTTATGGTCCTGATGACGGGGGGATGAGACACAGAGGGTCGTTTCTTGGGGTTTGGGTCATTTGTGATAGTGAACGGCGGCGGCAGAATGCTCGGCGTGAGCCACAACACGGTTGCGTTCGAGTCGTTACCTATATGGTGGTTCCAGAATGGGATCTCAGTGGTCACGACGGGTGGAATCGTCAATGTTGTTTTCTGGATGGTGCGTTGCAAAGATTCCCTGGTAACTGTATGTCCGTCCTTGTCCTTCGTGGTGATTGTCTCCATCCAGGCAACCTCGAGTGACGTCGTATATAGGGGGAACGCGATGGTGGTGGTTCCTGGGACCGGGAAAGGGGCCCAAATGATCTGACATGGTGGTACGCACGAGACCTGCGGCTTCGGTTGAGCATACATACCAGGAGCAGCGTAGAGAACGCCCGGCTTGTCGCAAGTACCCGACGGACAGCCCGAGTCTTGGTCGAATTCCTGGAGATCGACAGCCCAGTCTATCGTACCAGCAAAGTTGAGCTCGATCCATCGGGCTATACGTGCCCTCTTGGTCTTTGCGGACATATAGGCTACCCACTCGGTCCCTGTATGTGAGAGTAAGTCTCCGGCTTCCGAGCGTGATGTTAATACGAAAGGAATTACCTTCATAAATAAGATAGTCAGACATTGTCTTCTCGTCAAACCATGTCTTGATGGCCCCGCCATTCCGTATTATGCGGTTGATCTCAGCGTTCGCTATGTAGCCCGCCGTATCAGTACACATGCCTGGTTTGGCGGCAGACTCTGGTCCAACAAATTTACACATAGGACCGCTACAGTTTGGGTCCATCATCTTGAAAGACCGGCCGTAGCTGGAGACACCAACGGCGATTTTGTAGCTTGGAGCACCAGCCTTTGTAACTAGCCACGGTAAGTTGGGATTATAGAGTACTTGGAAGACTTACTCATAGCAAGCGCCAGCTCGGTTTCGGTGAGATTGACTGCGGGTAATCTTGTTAGCTCGGAAACATAACTGCTAGCGGGTATCAGGGCTTCTTGCCATGGCTTCGTAGACAGTTGCCAGCCGGGCACCCGTCAGTGGCCCATTTGTTGCCGTAGTCCCATTGTCCTGAACGGCCGTACCAGAAAATCGTCAGCAGACATTTCTTGAACACGGTACGAGGTGGGAGGGAACATACCGTGGAGGTCGTATGTCATGTATACGATGTAGTCCACAATCTGAGCCATGTTGGCGATGGGGAAAGACTTCAAGTACCAGTATGAGGCTGGAGCCGCGATGGATAGCGACTTGTCCTTGGGCAACTTGTCACGCAAGACCTTCAGCGTTGCAAGGTAATTAGGACCATCGCTATCCAGTCCGGGAGGAATACCAGGAATGTCTGGGGCCTGAGAGGTGTCAGTGAGAAGAAATGGCATCGCAGGAGAGAGTGAGAGAGATGCGACTTACACCGGGATACTCCCAATCAATATCCACTCCATCTAGCCCGTGTTTCTTGATGAGAGCAACGACGGCATCAGCAAAGGCCTCGCGATTCTTGGGTTCGGTTGCCCGTCTTAGCAAACTGTATGTCCCCGGTTCCGTCGACACGGCCCAGCCTCCAAAGGAGACGATACGCTTCGTACCCGAGCCCAGGGCCATGAAGTCTGAAAATTGTTTGTGCGTGTCGTTGATGCCGACAGAGAGATCTTTGTAAATATCGGCAAAGGCCCAGTGAATGTGCGTGTAGCCGCGCCCGGCGAGCGACTTGGCCCGCATATGCATGCAGGGACGGTCCATGTTCCATGACTCGTAGTAGCCGATGGAGATGGGATGTTTCGGTCCCTGCTGATTGTTCACTATGTCGGTGCCGCAGTTGTGAACGCAACCGTTGGAGCCAGGCGGACCAGTGCCCAGATTCCCAAACTCGCCGCGCGTGGGGACGCAGAAGTCACCAGTTGTCCCGCATTGGCCCCAGACGTTACAGCATGCTTTTAATGGACATGGATTGAGGCCAGCGAGGCCGTCTTTGCTCCCTTTCTTAGGAGGCTGAGAGCCAGGGACCGTCGGGCCGCAGATAGACCCCTTCATCGGCGCCGGCATTGGAGGGTCGCCGCTGCTCAGACAGATGCGAAGCCCGACTGTTAGGCCACGACGGCAGCTATTGAAGCCCCATGTCGTGACCTTGTTAAACTTGTCTATGTCGGTCGCCTTGAGGCCGTTCTTGACGGCGATGGAGGAGCACGAGTCGTCTGGTTTGATCACATATGAGGCACAGGTGCCGTTCGCCAGCGGCTTGGGGCGGATGTCGGGAAGAGTGCCGGCCGAACAGCAGACGCGTTGTCCGGGCTGTAGACTTGAGCAGAGTTTGGGATCGTGGTTATATTTTTCGAGGTCAGCGCCCGAGATGCCGCACGTCTTGGCCAGAGAGCCGCAGCTGTCCCCGGGCTTGACAGTTGCCGTTTTGCAGTCGCCTCTTCCAAATATTGTGGGGAGGCTGGTGCTGAATATGTCTACCCAAGCAGCTGATACAAAGGGAGGACCTAGTACAGTGACCGCCAACAGAGCGATGGCGGGATACATCTTGGGCTAATCGGGTCGAGTTGTCCGAGCAATTCGTAAGTATGCTATGACGGCCAGCCGTTCAAAGCGTTAGAGACCTAACGCAAATGCCTTAAAATTACCGACTTATTGAGTATTTGTAGTGATGATGGACTCTCTCGCTTTATAGTCATTTCATGTCGGTTCTGATCTAGCAATCTGGCGATCTTTGACGTTTTAGTAAGGTATACAAGTCTGCCTGTCTTCATACAGAGGAAGAACTTCACATCAGCTCAACCAAGAGCCTATTTTCGCTATCCTCCTCTAGATGGACATAGAACATCGCAGACAGACTGCCAAGAACTTGTACGAGATCCCGCTTCCAGTTACCACGAAACTGTGTTTGAGAATCTAAGATCTGCCAGTGGGACAACGTCCTACCCGCCGAGTAAGACTTGGTTGGAAGCACTGTCTCTAAGAACAAGAATCTCAGTGTCGTACCCAGATGGTCACCTGCATATGAAACTGTATTCTTTTACAGCTTTGGCAGGATCATATTCGCAAGCACTACCTATTTCATGTGGTGTCGTTATTTGCCCTCCTACGGTTCGCTTAGCCTCCTACAGAGACCCTATCAAGGCTCCCTGGACTCAATCTATGATTACACGCAACGGTGTTGCGATAATAGTTTTCTTACGGTCTCGTATCCCTTCGGGCACTATCGTTAGTAGTTCCAGAATCAGCAATGATAGGATCGAGGCAGCGGCAGTGCATTTATTTGACTATGGTGTTAACAGAGGGCATATATTCTTAGATGCTGAGCAATGGCCTGAAACATGTCTCGTGCGATCAAAGACTCGCTGCGACAACCCAAGGCTGATCTGCTGATGTGACCACTTGAGCATGTCTGTGAACTCCGGCCATGGCCGACGTTTCGTTGTTTACTCATTTTGTCTCGTGTTTGTGTAGAATCGATGCTAAGTCCGGATAGCATCTCGGGGATAGCGAGTGAGACACGTGAAGAAGACTCCGCCAAGTTAGCTTTGTAAGGCTAATCGAGCCAGCTAACGGCTCCGATAGATGATAATGCATTGGCCTTCTCTTTACCTGCTTGCTCCTAAACAAGGATTGTACCAAAGAGTCATGTTTCCTCTATCGGTGACCGCTTCTTCGCTTTCATCAGCCTACTCTACTTACTTCCTGCGGGTTCTGTTCGCTGTTGTAAGCACAACACTTGTTCAGCACTCAAACCACATCTCCAGCGCTTCACCCAACACGGAACATGTCCTCAAAACGCTTTCCACCTTTATTTCTAAAGGACAGCTGGTCATTGAAACAATCCCGCCCCTCTCTCTACTTGCCCTGGCGCATCTACCTACTACCGCTTGTTATTACCTGGGCAGATGTAGTGAAGGGCTATTCCCCGCCTTGTTCATTTTGAAGGTGTTGTCTCCTAATGAGAGGTTGTGTTGGCGGTGGTTGAGTGCGGTTTGCGCATTCATTTATGCTCTACTCAGCACATCTTCCGGGGAGGTTTCAATCCTTGGTAGCCTGGGGAGGGTTGCTACCTGCATCTTATTTCATATCGTTTTGCGCATCCCTTCAATCGTATCTGGCAAGGGAAGCACCATTGAGCATGTATATGGAGGCCTTGAGATATGTTTTGTGGTCGTTGGCATGCTAGGGGCGAACGTCGTTGACCTGCTGGTTTCTCATCTTCTTCTAGCAATAGCCAGGGTCACTTGGGTGTGCCACAAAAACAGGAAGGGGGTCATATTCCATGTTGCATTTGTTGTTGCCCGCGCCGTGCTGTTGCCGCCGTTTCTGTTATGCCTCGTCTATGGAGCCATGTTCCCAATCTCAGAGGTCTCGGCCGGCGGTAACTACAATCTCTATCATCTTGAAACCTCCTCACGACGGCTGCTCAGTCCTGCGATGGCCACCTCCACGTCTTGCCAGTTCTCGGGAAGGCTGGCTACCCACAGATCTATATCATTGTACATTCAGCGCGCTGGCTATCTGTGGACGGACCCTCTCGTTTGGCGAGATGGCTATGGCATATTTGAAAAATCTAACGCCGGAGACTACAAAAGCAAGCCACAAAGGGCTTTCTTTGCGGACCCCATTGCGCGCCGCCATCCTTGGGTCCTGGAGACGGCCTCGGTCCCAGCTGCTGAGTTGGGCTTTCTACTGCCGCAAGACCCTGTCTATTTGCGCAGTCAGACAACGGCAGGGTATCTTTCAGTGGTGCGTGGGAACCCTTCCATTATCGACAGAGAGTTAGGCGTCCATATGGACGACAGCGAGGCTTTTGTGCGTTTTGAAGTCGGGTGGGTGCTGCTTTCATCATGTTTGCATCATATGTGAAGCCAAACAGGAGGAATAGAACCGAACACTGATATACAAGCGGACTAGCACATATCCAGCCCCGTCCCTCAACAGCACGTGGATCCTGGAGTACGGCGGGAAGTTGGAGAACGGCAGCCTGCGTCTCTATCATCCGGGTTCTAAGTGCTACTTGGCCACCAGTTTCCGCACATATGTTGATTACGACGGCGATGCGGGAAACGACACTGTGAGCCAGGTTATCAACCGTGTTTCCGAAGCTGTGTGCACGCGGGGTGTGAGCAGAAGAGCGTCTGTTTACGGCGTGGTCGAAGGTAAATAGAGCATGCCGAAAGTCGGACATGTACTGATTGCTGACGAGATCCTCCTGGGGCAGGATATCCGCACCACTGTTTGCAGAGGGAGTCAGTTTCATTACTGCGCCGAGGATGGATACTTGTGCAGGCGACCGTTGACCTGTACAGGTGGAGAGGACGGTATGGCAATAAGCTGGAACTTCCAGACCCTTTCAACAAACATGATGAATCTTCAACTCGCTCCTCCATCGAGGCAGCTGTGCTAGGAGGGTTCATGATGCTTCACTCAACACGCACTTTGTGCCGGAAAAGAAGGTGGCCACAAACCAGGCAAACGACTACATCATCAACCACCTTACCTGTCTCAGCAGTGCTCATCTGGTCTCACGTAGGAGTGTACTGGGTCTTGGGCGTCGGTCGGCGGGCTGGCAGCATGTTAGCTGTTGGCCTTTCTCTCATAGGAATCTGGGAAATGCTGTTGGAGCTCAGTAGCTAAGATAGAGATATTGACGGTGATGATTGCATTGACCGGCGCTTCGAAACATGGGTGATATTAAATGGGCTTGGGGTTTGCCTCCTCATGATTAATTGTATTGTATTTTTACTGATCTTGTAGTTCATTTCTCCCTCTTCATTTCCGGCGTCTTGACTGCGGCTCATCACAGATTCAAGACCCAATCTTCATCTGTCACCGCGATTGGCATTCCAAAGTCGGTGCTTAACATTTCGTCCTCCCTGACAAATCAGGTACTGAGAACCAGGAAGGATCAAGAGACTTTGAAGATGATATCACATAATGTTGTACAACCTTTATTGACCGTTGCGTCTTGTGGACCGGGGCCATCTGGCTTGAGTACCACAAGTACATGGTTTAGAAACGTTTGATAGGTGTTACCGGTATACTCGATATGACCTGTGTACAGTTCCGCTTGCCTGGCCGCCTCAGTCGTTGAAGACCTTGTCAGTGTACCAGTTCAGGTTCTCCAGGTTGGGCACATTAACCTTCTCGTACCACTCCAGCAACTCCACCACGTTGTCAAAGGCCTCGACGCCATACTGTCCCATGTCGGCCACGTACCGCCATCGCCAGCTGGTGTCCTCGCCATCCCCGCCCTCGTCCTCTGCACGACAATAGAGCACGTAACATGTCGTTTCAGGACCGCCTCCACACTTCCAACCCGCCAGAACCTCCCAGCCCTCCAAGTCCAGCTCCTCAGGGTCGACGACTCTCTGTTCCACCTCGCCTGCCGACTCGCCCAATCCATCCCAGAACCGGATCTGCTGTCCTCTCTCACGATATTGTGGCCAGCCATGCCCTTCGAGACTATCCACTAGGCCCATCAGCGTCCAAAGGTCGTTGGGAAATTTCAGCTCCGCCACGTCGTCGCCGCCGCGCGCTCTCAGCCCGTTCATGATGTGTTCCTTGTACGCGGCACGATCACGTTCACGCTCCTCGGTGTTCTCACGCACGTTACCGCCGTCCAGCACGAAGATGCGTACAATCTCGGACCATTTGTGGTTGATGTCAGTGGGCGTGTCGATGCGCTCGGTCGGATTTTGATGTAGCTCGGGACGCGTGATGCAGAGAATGTCGCGAACAAAGCGCAGGCGAGCTGCTGCCAATTCCTCGGGGGTCATAGGCTGGGCCGTCTCGGCGATATGGATGAGCTTGTTAAATGCCTCGCGGTTATGAGAGACGATGCTATCGCGATAATGCGTCAGCGCAGCCACGATTTCGGCATCAGTTGGCTCCATTTTTGGCCAAATGCTCTGCTCTGTGTTGAGTGGGTGAAGAATGAAGTTTAGCAATGTTGGTTTTGAAAGGAGCGCTGTGGATGTTACGTCACTCTCCTGTTGCTCAGGTTGCGTGTCACAAAAACTTCTCTCAAGCTCTGCGCATATAAAGAGAGATACTACATACCTAGTCTGTTATAATTATACAAGTACCTACCTCGCTATCATTTAACAATCTTCTACTACGACGACCAACATCCGAAACAAATGTGTCTTCTTAAATAGTACCTATCTAACGTCGGGTATGACTCATATCTCTGTGTCCTCTCACTCGAGCATGAGTAATAACGCAGTCCTCCTTAACTTGGCCGAGCTGAGCCCTGGTAGGCGCAAGTCCAATTTTATGCAGTGAAGGAATCGTCCACAGGCAAGGAGGAACCGGGTCGTACGCTGGGAGTCGCAAAGAGTCTGGGCCAACTGGGTGAATGCACAGTTCCTTCATTCTACTTTCTAATCCCGCGTGATCGAAGGGACCGCTTGCCGGGGTTTGAATGGCCCAACCGTCCGCCCAGCAAAAGTATGGACGGATACAGGGTTGAGTCACTGTAGGATTGAAGAACATCATAGGATCAAGTTGCTGAGAGCAGTTCTGATGCAGACCTTGTCCCGCGTTGAATGGATTTAGTCTCGGGGTATCATCAACTGAAGAGAGATAGCGCTGGAGACTTTCAGATTGTCCGTCTCCATTGACAGTTTGGCTTCTTGGACGACGGATAGCGGATTGATGCCCGATTTGCTTGGGGCGAGGAGGGTGTGCGTTGCCCCCCATGGTGACAGCTCGGCGGTGACCTCTGGCATGGTTCGGAGGGTTCGCACGATGAGGACTTGGCCCAGTGCTGTATGAAGCAGGCTGGGGTCTCATGTCCCTGTTGTATGGCGCCGACGGCCGGTATGGAACATGAATGAACATCCCATCACGATTAGGTGTCATTGTCCAAGTCCTATGATCGGTGAACCTGCTGCACGGCCGGGTTAGCGATTATCAAGAGGGGTAATGATGGACAGGAGCGAGCATACATGCACCTCTCAAGCTCTGTTCGCTCGGCAATCACTGAACAGTGTATAACGTAGGGGTAATACTTTCTCGGTAAAACACGAGCTATGAGAGCCGGCAGTCTGTGATACTATGTATGGAGAGAAGTCGAAGGTATGAGGACATTTTCCTCTCCTCCGCTTGAGCAGCTCTTTTTTATTACGCATGGCTGGCAAGAGGTATGATATGTCGAAATGAACATGTATTTAACACTGACTGAGCGACCGGCTGCCTCTAAAGAAAAGATGCGAACCTGTCTAGATCAAGTTGGCGGCGTCAAGGGTATCCCCAAATTCACCGTACAGGTGAGTCAAGTTTGCAGTTTTTGGCGCTGAGTGGCCATACCAATCTCAGCCACAGTTCTCAACAGAAAAAGCACATCTAGCTCACAATATAGGCAAATGATAATAGAAATATTGGTCTCAACAGGTTCTGAAGTGATCCGTCACTGATATTGTTCGCAGCCACAATTCATGTCAATAGGTAAGTGAAACAGCCACACGGGCACCATACCAATCTGGGCATGACAAGACGGGGAGACTCTAGTGGCTGTTCCGGGCCGTGTGTGAATACGCAGCCCTGTCATCTCCTATTGACAAGCTCAAGCCAGCCGTTGAAACCTGGCAGAATCTGATCTGGGATGAATCGGTAAGGACACCTGGCAAATAGTTCACGGGGCAAATTATGTCTGCTGGGGGTCGCTGTCAAGGGGCTGAAAGCCAGGCAAATGGGAGTAATTACCTTTTTCCTTATGTAATTCATAAAAAAAGTCTCATTGTCTTATATTGGATAACTTTTGGATAAGTTGCAAAAAGAGAAAAAGAATGGGCTCCACCGGGGATTGAACCCGGGACCTCTCGCAAGCTATGCTTTTGGGTGAACCCAAAGCGAGAATCATACCGCTAGACCATGAAGCCGATGTTTTTCTGATGGACTTGACACGCCAGCAAAGCTATTATGAGCCCTAGGAGTTTGCGGCGCGCTATTCAATCTCTGGAGTGCCTGCCGATGTACGATTGGATGGCTGCAGTGACTAAATAATGCAACACTACTTTTTCAAAAGCAATCTTCATTTCAAAATCCATAAGCAGTTTTAGCCCGCTGCTCTCCAAACTGTCATGGGTCTCTTTGCGTCATGTCAGAAGCAAACGAGTTGACATGCTACTCCCAGTCATTACAAACCATGTCAAATGTTTAAGAAGTATGAAAACATGGTTGAGTTTTTTGACGACTGGGGAATTGACAATCAATTATTGCGACATCAGATATTTCAATACACCTTAAATGTTCCACGCAAGACAATTTATGTATTCAATTTACGTGTTTTCAGTCAGGTGTCTGCTGAGAGTGGCAAGTGTCCGCAACAACTTGCAGCACATAAAATGTAAGCTTACTCTAGGGTAGGCTCATCATGAGCTTGGCGTTGTTGGTGCATTGAGTGGATGTTTTTAGCTATGGTCAACATTCCACATACTCACGAGAATTTTGCGCCGTAGGGACGGCTCATACTAACGAGAGGTTGGGAGATTGGTACAAGTCAGAAGCTAGCATATCTGTCAGGTTGGGTGCTTCAACGCTCGCCGTTTGTCCATACGGCTCCTGAATACCCCTGCCCCAAATGTCAGAACTCTGGCAATAAGCAATGATCGCCCCCGATGTAACGTGGTAAATCCGCGGAGATAATTACCCCGCAGATGTTCTTCACTAAAATCTACTAAAATCGCGCTTGACCAAAACATATCTAGCTTCTGTTTGTGATTCACCAGTTCCGGGGACAAAGACATCTATTATGACCGACAAACCTTCTCCTCCAAAACAATCGCCGACATCACCTGGAATGTCGGAGGGTGCTGGTCTGCATAATGCTGAGCACTGGGCTACGCTCGCACAAGTAAGCTTGCTCTACCGATATGGAGATTGGATCTAATATATCTGAGTAGGCGGGCCAGGACGATCGAGATTCCGATTCCACGCTTGGAGATGATGTTGAGTCTTCGACTGCTTCGATGGCTTCGAGTATCCTGAACTACAGAACCATCAAAGGAAGAACTTACCACTCTGAAAGAGGAAATGCCGAGTATTGGTAATGTTCCCCATTGTGGGTTGTTGAACAGAGCTAATATGTGTTATCATCAGGGCATCCAATGATGCCCAGCAGATTGAGGCCATGGATCTCATGTGAGTATTGATGACGAACGCTTCAACAGTGTCTGACAGCTCTCAGCCATCACTTCCTGCTTCTCTCGCTTGACGGCAAGCTTCATTTGGCGCCATTGAAGGACGATGTCAAAGTATGTTGTTGCCCTTCTTAAATAATGCAAGTAGGTTAACAGAATCAAGTCCGTCCTCGATGTAGGCACTGGAACGGGTATGAATCTACAATACTGACATGGAACAAACACTGATACGTGTTGCAGGTATTTGGGCAATGTATATAGACGCGCTCTCAAACAGCAAAACCGATCACGCTGACTATTCCACAGTGACTTTGCCGATGAACACCCCCACGCTGAAGTAGTAGGCACCGATATATCTCCTATCCAACCCGGCTGGGTGCCTCCAAACGTCAAGTTGTAGGTCCTTTTTGCAAATAGGCTGCAGCCCGAACTACGAAGTCAATAGCTTACCAATGATCAGTGAAATCGAGGACTGTACTCAACCATGGACCTTTCCTTCAAACTCCTTCGACTTTGTCCACATGCGATATCTCTATGGTTCCATTGGTGACTGGTCCACTCTGTTCCAGGAAGCATATCACTCGTGTAAGCCCGGGGGCTGGGTAGAGAGTTTCGAAGCATCATCTTGCCTAGAGAGTGATGATGACACTGTAAAGGAAGGTAGTGCGATGAGTGAATGGGGAAAATTCTTTATTGAAGGTGGGAAAAAGCTTGGTCGAACCTTTACCATTCTTGACGACGATGTTCAAAAGACGGGCATGGAAAATGCCGGGTTTGTTGACATTCATACGTGGGACTTCAAGGCAAGTTAATCCACGCTAGCTATCTGACGTTCATGACGATGAAATAACTAACCAAACATGCACTCTATAGGCACCTATTGGTAGTTGGCCCAAGGACCCCAGAATGAAGGAGATTGGCAGGTTCTCGCACGCCGCCATGGAGCAAGACTTGGAAGGCTTTGTCCTTTACATGGCGAGCTTTGTGTTGGGATGGTCAAAAGAGGAGGTTACGGTTTACTGCTCGCAGCTTCGAAGGGAGCTGAGATCGGCTCGATTTCATCCCTACTGCCGACTTAGGATCGTCTATGGACGGAAGCCGGAGTAGAACGCTCACTAGCTATTTGGATGCTTGTTGGAGCTGCTTCTTAGCAATTCTAAGAATTCCAGAAAGTAACGAGTAACTGTTTTGTATCAGAGGAGATGGTAAATGCGGGTGGCGTTGGAGAGTTAGGTAACAATATGGCAAGAAATCACACTATTAACGTCACCTAGTCAAAGGGTTGATGGAAGAATATTTATAATGGCGGTATGTATAACGAGTATATTGGATAGTATCTGGAGAAACCTAGTGAACAAGCCTCGTTGCAATATATAATAGCGGACAAATGATCGTACCGAGGAGCCACATTGCTTTGTAACTGGACCAGCCAGAATGTGAGAATCCTATTGATGAAGCCAGTCGATGATAGTCAGGACCTTCCTGCTCGAGACCCTAGTCCAACCTGTCTCATATTCGACACTTAGGACAAAGATGAATGTAGATTCTTCAGAGAGGTTCGACATCTTGGAACCGGACTCGCTTACCAATGGGAGACTTGAGGACTGATCTCAGCGGGGAGATGGGATTATCCCTGTGACAAGGGTGGAACCGGGTTTCTTCATCTTCATCCTCAGCCTGTCGAGGCTCATGGGAATCGGGGAAATGTCGCCGCCGGGGCTTGAAGCCAGGTGAGTACGGGGGCTTCACCAAAACCTCTTCTTCGACCTCTGTCTCAGTCTCCTGAAAGTCAGATGGAGGCTGGGCTTCAAAACTAACTCGGGGCTTATGGCTCTTGGTCCTGAGGGGGAAAAGCGTTACTGTATGCTTATCCGAGCCTTCTTGTCTTTTCAGACAATGATCCTGCTTTGGCTGTTCCCATGCTCCCTTATACCCCGTTTCTTCTGACAGTCGAGTAGAATCATCATAGAACGTACTGGCCGTGGAATCAGCCAGATCTCTGGTGGCCTTCTCCGATTTCGTTTGTTGTGCACTGCGACGTTGGTCCTTTGCCCGGTGCTTATGACGACATTGTCTATTTACCAGCTCGGGCATGTCGTTCATGGAAAGAGTCTTCTTAGATTCTGATGTTCGAGGCATGATAGATTGCGAGTGAAGAAAAAATGGGTGTCTGAGGTAATTGTTGAACTTGTTTTGATCGCTGCAGGTGTGAGGAAATTGTTGGTGGGAAAGCCAATGAAGCAGATGTGACCAGACATGGCTATATATAGGTTCCTCAACGGGCTCATGGGGATGAATTCAAGACATGTTAGATAGCAGTGTTCAGTACATTCAGAATAAAGCGCTGTTAAGGGAATTAACCATGTCTTCATTGTCAATGTTCGGAGAACAAAGTATGCTCGTTGCACTGGCCCTAAACAATGGCTCTTGTTCAGGATATTCTTTGTCCTGAATACAGATCACCCGCAATAAATCTACCGAAATCTAGTTGGTGACTGTTCTGTCAGGGCAACCTATGTATGCCGTCGAGTCGGTGTCGCAGGAATGAACGGATTGTGAGACTGGATGGAGGAATCATTCGGTTGCTAGGTCTGGCACACGATTTATTGCGGCCCTTGGTAATGATTGTGAACATCTGATCGCATCTTGGAGTCATACTCGGCGATCTTGGTCATGTTGATAATATCCATTATCTCGTTCTTTCCCATTACTCTCCAGCCTGACATAAGAATCGATACAACTCATATCAAGTCTCTTGGACAAAAGCAATAAGATTCTGCGTGATGTGCAGAAGGCTCCTTAAGCATCTCTCACTACAAAGACAGAATGCATGGACTCTTTGGTCATCGCAATCGACATCTTCTCTCATGTATTCCTACTCCGTTCACGTTGTCCAGGCTCCGGAACACACTCGCTAATCTTCAAGGCCTCGATCTTCTTTGATATCTCGCTCTGGAGTAGCAGACCCACGACTAAGACCTGTTACGATACATTGTTCCTTTCTGTAGCTAGAATGATGGCGAGTTACTCGTTGGTGTTTGTTACACGTCAATGTAAAGGGCCTGTCCCAAGTCAAGCGAGAATTCTTCACTTGGACTCTGGGGGACCTTGAGGATGTGATGATGGGTAGTATTTCAGGGCTTTTGGCATATGTAGGGCTCAATTTCCGTTATATCAGTAACGGTCGGATTGGGACATATCCTCCAAGATGAAAAAGATATTATGAGCAATAATCTTTAAGACTCCGAGGAAGCAGTTCTCTTACGTCACATCATTCGATCACCAGAGTATAGGGCTCAGCGCCCTTAGTATAATTGAAGACATTGATGCACCATGAAATTCAAGTACTTATCTATCCTCCCCCAAACTCTATCCCAGTCTATCAAAGCAAACTCCTAGTCTTTCCCAGGTATCCTGTTCCATCTATTTGAGAATCTGCCTGACCCTTGGCGTGACGGAATTGAATCCCGAACCTTCGAATCTGTCGTCATTCAAGGTCAGGTCTCACCTCAACATATATGAGTTCAGATGTCAGAGACAGCTCTCATCTTACACTCATCAACAGGCAATTTTCTAAGCTCCTTCAGTTAGAGCTTGCGCCTGTTCAAATCCTCCATGTACCGGATACTCTTTTCACGCTCATCAATAAAAGCCTCCAGCCGTCGAATAACAAGTTCCCGAAAAGGATGAGAAGAATCCTCCTCAAGAGCCTTGATTTTGTTTTCAATCACCTTGTTCCCCTCCTTAATCCCCAGGATCAACTTTTCACGACCCTCACGGAGAGCCTGAATCAGCTTAGCCTCATCGGGCACAACTCGCGGAGCAGGCTCTTCTTCATCTTCCTCTACCTCGCAGCCAATCCTCACAATAATACCCTCCTCCATCTGGTCCTGCCTCTCCTGCAGCGACTTTTGAAGCCATTCAACATGATATTCCGTCATAATCGGATAAATGTTGTTGACCTCGGCCAGTAGGCGGCTACTCTTCCTTTCAAGAACATTAAGTTCTTCTCGCAACATGGCCTCGCGATCCTTCGCCAATTTTAACTGGGTTCTCAAACGTTGTGACTCAATATCCATCGCCGATGTTTCTTGCCCGCCGGAGCGGTAGTTGCGGTTGACCTCGTTATCTGGGCCCTCACAATCCTCCTTGGGGATATATTTATAGGGAATCTGGTACTTTAGATTGTCCATCTCCTGACCCTCGTCTTGATAATTCTTTTGCTCGACAAGGGTTGGAATCTTGTCAGCTTCCTGCTTGACGTCAGGCTCAAGATTCTGGTTGTTATCTCCAACAGGAGCAGGGAAGGAAGACTCCGCAGGAGTTTGTCGAAAAAGGGTAGTGACCATCTTGGTGGTTTCGTGGTATTGAAGAGTTCAGGATTTGTAGTGGGCGTTTGTGATTGACAGTTGTTGTTGGCAAATTGTTGTTGGAAGTTTATTGGTGCTTGAGATTAGCGGTTAACATTTGGTAGGGATAGATTTGGGTATTTATAGTTGAGTCTTGTAGTTTCACTGTTCAGATAATGACAGTTATGCGTAGAGATTTCGGAACAAGTCGCTGATGTGTGTCCGTCACAGAATATATGTTCTTAGGCGGAACAAATGAACAGCAGCCTCAATGTAAGCATTTACAGGACAAGGTCATGTAGCTTTGCGAACAGATTTAGAAATTGCATTGAATGCTATCTGCAGCAATGTTCTTGAATACTGATACCCATGAAGCAATCGATTCTTAGTAATACCATTTGTTCAGCATCGTGATGATATTGGCCCAATGCCTCGCATTCTCGAGTTATGTCGACAATAGGAATTATTAGAAATTCAAGACCTAGTCTGCGCGCATTTACACGGAGATTGGTATTTCCATTGCACAAGACGCTCAATACGGGTGAAAATGACGGGTTGACAAAGAAGCTTGCTGCATGCAATAACACCACAGATTAGAACTCGCAAACACAGTGAAATATGACGGGTCAACCAAAGAATTGGTTTATGAAATGCCACCCTGAAACATATATCACAGAGCCAAGATTCAATTCTGAGGCCATATCCTGGACCAATACAAAAAGCGGTTAAGCGGAGAAGAATGTTTGTGGACAAGATCACCGACACAAACTCTTAGAAAACACCAATAAATACCAACAATCTAACATGAACAAATAATATCCTTTGAAATTATACTATGGTTATTGTAGGCTCCTGTTGTTTGCCTCCGAAACGATGGCCACTGGGTGTCTTATGTTCCCGTCAAGACTATGAATTTGATCAGCCTCGCCCCGACCATGACGATTGTCAGTGTGAATTTTGTTAGACTAAATAATCGAGAAAGTCAAAACAATAATATATTTCATAGTGGAAAGTTAAGATACTGGAAACAATCAACGAATCCGAGAATTCATTGATCTGCAATCGCTGGTGAATCATGTGCATGTCGAGAATCTCGTTCCACAAAGTGAGGCGGACGTCTGTGACAACTCCATCCCCCACTGCATTTGGCATTCTGCGTGTGAATAGATAGGACACTGAAGATTTAGCTTCGGGTTCCATGCAATTCCTATGTAAAAACTTGATGTTCAGACAAATTACATGAACTTCGCCTAGGCTTCCATATACATCAGGACAAATATACCCAACGTTGGTATATATACCTGGAGACAGAAAAATCGCTATTGTTGGTTGATGTGACGGGGGATGCGTAATGTTCTGGCGACAAACTCGCCTGGGCAGTTGCCCCAATACTGAACAAACCGCTCGGGGTTATTAACGCATACCAAACATCATACAGCCATACATACAAATCTAGATTGTTCCGTTTGTTATGAACACAAGTGTTTTGGGTTGTTCTTTCGCACTATAAAGATCCGCCTCGGAGCTTAAGAATCATCCTCTCAACTCTACCGACCACTACCACCACCACTACTAGTACCACTACCACTACTACTACCACTACCACTATTACTACCACTATTGCTATTACTACTATCACTACTACTATCACTACCACTGACTTTTGGCAATACAATCCAGTATCAGTGCAGAGTCAACCAAAACCCATTTATAGTATTCACAATGTCTCGCCGCTCAGAAAGAGTTCGTATGCACATCGAAAATGACATCGCAGCTAACAAAGCTCAGCTTCGCGACCAGATCGCTCGTATCAACGAAAAGATTGAAATAGAGCATGAAAAAGCCGCGGCGCTGCGAGACGAACGAGACGAGAGCTGGGCAAAGGTCCAAGAGTGCGAAGCTGCTATCACTGCAGAGCAGATACTTATCTGTGGCCTTGTCAACCAGAATCGTAATGATAAGATGGCGCATTTGGAGGAGCTTGAGGAGACGATGAGGAATAGCCATGTACGGGCTTATGACATGCAGGATCAGCTGGACGACGTCTACGAAGAGGTGGTGAAGTTGATCTACAAGCAGTTCGCACTGGAGGCCAAGGTGGATAAACTAGGGTAGTTTAAGGGTTGGGTTGGACTGGATATCTCATTGAGTCATGGATTCAGTTACTGATTGTTGTGAGAGTTGAGAGGCCCTGGGACTAGAAGGGTCGGTGGTTGCGGGATGCCTTGGTCGCTAAATATAACCGTGAGATTCGGCACATATGCATACCTATAAAAGGAAATCGTGATTTCATCTGCTCCCTCGTAGACAATCTGGTCCTTGGTAATAACCTCTGGCCTTAGCTCCGCAGACAGCTTGCTAAAAGCAGTGACCTTATACTGATAACCCACAGAACCATGTACTTGCCTGTTCCACGATGACCTGGACAGACAGAGCTGCTGCCTAGCCAGTCGAAGTCCAAGTTGCCTCCTGAAGACCGCTAATAAGCCACTGTTCCTCTTCCAGCCTGAAAGAACAAACATTGACCCCACGAGCCTGTTGATGACCATCAACCTCAAGCACAAATGGGGCCCAAACAAAGCCCAAATCACTACAACGCCGTGCCTCACAGTCAAGGAGCCTCTTCTCCGCCATGTTGCCGCTCTCGGCACCCGCCCGCATCCGCTGTATATATTCCGGCCACATGAACGTCTTTGGGACTTCAAATTGTTGTGATATCGTGGCCCCTGCCCCTGGTAGCAATATTGATGGGATGGCATCCCAGTCTCGGGCCTTGATGTGAGCGAGCAAAGTCTCAAACGGGGCCATAATGTCTGATAAGGGACCAGTCTCCACCGACGGTGCTGGCATCTCAGGCGGAAGATGCTTCATGTCAACGAGCGCCGAGATACGCCACAGATTCTCAAGAGTTGGGTCTCCTTTAGGTAAGCGATGTAAGGTGCAGAGGTTAATCGTGTGAACGAACTCGCCCCGGCCGTCCATAGAAGCGGACCAGCCTACAAGTACAGCGGCGATGTTGCCAGATACCCATACCTCCGCCTCTGGCTCCGCCAATTGATGTCTGAAGCCTTTGACTCCGACGAGGATTCCGTTCACACGTTCATACATGTCGTCAAAGGTTTCGATCTTGAGACCACCCATTTCAGGCGGAAACGGAACTATGATCAGACCGCTCGGGTATGTGAAGGATAAACCCTCGGTCAAAGGCAGTGGAGAACTGAAATATTCATGAAAGTCATTCACCATAGAGATGACCTGTGACTTGTTATCTGCCTCGACTATGTCAGACATCTTGATTTATTGAGGTAGGAGATATATCGTAGGATATGGATCGCAAAACAATCGCAGCATGAAAGAGAGGTAGAATGAACCTGGAAACATTTGGGGTTTTAAAGCTATTGTGCCTTGTAAAAAGAAGACAATATTACTGATTTGAAATAATCCCTACCTTTGTAAGCTTATTGTTACATTTAATCACCCTCTTTCAGAACACGCGAGTAAAATGCCAGACAATTGGAGTGATCCTTCAAACCAAAGGCTAAATAGGAATATGGTACCCCAGACAATAAGCATGCGAGTGACTAGAGGTGTTATTGGTTGTTTATTCTACGGCTGAAAGGTTTGTCTTCTCACAATCAATTAGTGGCCAGCACTGACTGATATCCCTGTCAACAGTACATTCTCGTTGTTTGTACCAAAAAGGCCGTACAGTCTCATTTGTTCGTCGAGGAGACATGCTTACGTAGCTGTTCACAGAAGCGTAGTGCAGGGAATGCGCTTTACTAGACCAGATCCAATGAACAAGTATATCTTCCAGCACTTTAATAGAACATGGAAGATTATTAACAGAACTCATATCCCAGGTTTCATATTTTGTTCACTTGACTTGGACAACCTGTCATGCAATCGCAAGCTATATAATCGTCAGATCGCTCCATATAGCCCACTCACATTTCTCTATCAGCTGAAAACTATCACCTCAACTAAAGAACACTCACAGCAATAGTATATTCACACTCAGCAGAACCGTTCATCTCTACCGTGGATCCCGAGAACTTTCGTTCTGTCCCAAGTATACTTCCAGAAAGGTGTATGACGAGATGGGGTCCAAGTCTTCGGTGCCGGTCAAGTACCAGCAGATTGGTAGCCAGCAAGAGACTCGAAGTCACCAGCGCGACTCTGAGGAGACTGATGAGAGACCTGAGCCCCCGAAGTTTGTGTCTCTAATTATTGATTTTGACCAGGAGATGCTGCTAAGCTATTTGGCCGAGGAAAAGGCCCTTCAGAGCAACTTCGAGACTGTTCGGCCTCAGCTACCACCGGTGAGCTATGATCCCACCAATACTATCAACCCCCACCCTGGCCTTTCTGTTTCATCCAGCCTCATAGAATTCTATCTACGCCATGGGATTGTAAATTCACTCCTACTTCGACGGAATGAAATTTCCCGTGACGGGCGCTTGCATTGGTTCCCTCGCAACCTCTCTCTCGGCACCTGGCAAGACTGGAAAATCTCGAAACTATCCAAGCCTGGAGTTAGACTGCCCGGCGACATCAAAACGGGCATTTACATGAGGCCTGGCGACATTGAAGTCCTCACTGTGTCAAATGTCCTGTTCGTTAAGAATTTGGGACGTGGCGAAAAGTCAAACTACTTGGAGGATATGTGGGACAATCCTGATACCCCGAACCAGGTGAGTCCTCTCTTGGAGCTGATACAGCCCAATTTTAGCATGGTGGAAGCTCTTGGTGAAAGGGTTCTTGCTTGGAGGGTTCATGGGCTTGAGTTGTCGTACTACATGGATCGACGGGGATATCACATTCCCGATATGGTTTGGCCTCTAGAGGGTAAAAGGGAGGCTATTGATGATGATGATGAAATTGTCTGAGTGGACAATGGAGCTACAGTTGGCATGCTCGAGCCAAGTTCATTCATTGTAGACAGGTTGTTGTTTGGGAGTTTGCAAAATGAGACGGTAAATTGATTCCTTTTAGCTGAAATACATTCTCATACATTATGAATAGAGTTGACCACTGTCTTATACTCTGGGTTTGAAACGCGGCCTCACTTTGTTGTAATATAGTTTCCCTTTTACCCCCTTGTATTCTATCTTGTATATGAGAACCTTTCATTACACTGACTGTGTCTCTTCCTGGATAATATATGCCTTGTAACTCGTGACAATATGAGTTATCGAAACAATGCTACTTGAATATTGATATCTCGATTTTTAGTTCTATTGCCGTTACTTCCCATACACATTTAGACGACTTCATCCTTATGCAGCGGCTGGCTCCTCTGACGCCTCGGGCTTTCGTCCCCAGACAGCCCTGAGACGGACATAAACGTGATGCTTCTGGTTTCGAACCTCGCGTCGGAACTTGGCGATATAAACATGGACCTCTTCAATCGACCAGCCCAAGATATTGGCGACTAATGTCACGAAACCTTCAGTATCCTGGGTAAGGAAAACCTGTCCAAACTGTCCAATCTCTTTGAGCTTAGGGTCCTTTGGCCACGGGTTCATCGGGCACTTTTCGAGTCAGTTATAGGTTATATAGACAGCATGGGCTTATGTGTTACCTTGAATTCCCACTCGTGAATGTCGACAAATCCAGCCTCCTCTAAAGCCGGTCTCTGGACTCTATCATCGACGGTGGTAAAGCTGTTTCCGATTTTCTTTGAAGCCTCGATAAAGATTCTTCCCCACTGGGACATTGCGGAGTCATAGGAGACGGTACCATCGTCGCTTTCCGCAGTTGGGGAAATTTCGAAGGTCTCAACCCAACCACCAGGCTTGACAGTCCTATATGCTTGTTTGAATAGCTCCGTCCAGTCGGGAATACAGCCGACTAGGTAGCGCATGTGAACAAAATCAAATGAGTTAGAAGCGAAGGTCCACTCTTGGTTGCAATCCTCAATCTCGCTGATATTGGGGTTAGACATTAAACATTCATAAAAATAGAGGTCAAATAGCTCACAATTTACAGTTCGGTGGGACCCAGCCGGGCTGGATGGGTGAAATATCGGTACCGATGACCTCGCATCCAGGGAACTTGTCGGCGAAATCACTGGGAAGTTAGTAAGAATCGGTCAACTGTTGTTAAACAGATAACTCACATAGCCCAAATACCTGCAGTGAAAATTAGTATCGGCAATTCTCAAGGTAGCACAAGCAGAATCATTTCATACCTGTTCCAGTTCCAACGTCGAGAACTTTCTAATATTGCAAAGACTGGTTCAGTAACAAGTCAGGGGCAGCATTACGTTATTCTAACGAACCTGTACGTCATCCTTCAGGGGAGCAAAGTACAGCTCTCCATCGTGGGCGAGTGTCCATATGTGGTGGCTAGGGTCAGGTTTCTATTAGGCGAGAGGCTCTCCCACTTTCCGCAGCAGGGGTACTCACGCAACATCCATGGCGTCGCTTTGTCGCTCATCATTTGATCCCCAGTACGCTGCGTTGCCTCTCTCGCTGTGAAACGTTCTGCCGTTAATGGTGCGATAGTTAAGGATGCTCGATGAGATAGAAGCCGTCGAGCTCTCGGCATCGGATCCTAAACCCAGGTCTTCCTCCTCATTTTGCTGCTCGATATCTTCATCAACGACGATTGTTTCGTTCACTGCCTGCGTCGTGGGCTGGGGCGATCGCGGGGACCGGGGAGACCGGGTCTTGGGGGTGCTAGTGCTGGACATTGTATCGATTATCGAGATTTCGAAAGGGAACGGATCGTAAAATAACGCAAACACAAAAGTGATTCAGGAGAAAGCAGCAGGTTCAAATCCTTTTAAAGTGTTGGTTGTGTCCAGTCCAACAAGTGCAAGAATGGGGCTGCCCGGAGCGAGCCCAGCACGGAAGTGATGGGGAGTGTAACATGACATTATTGCGCGGTCTCTGCATACGCGAGAAGGCACTAACCAATGGCATTCAAGCGTTCGTCAGGTTGTTGGTTGTCGTCCGTTTGCTGTTACATTGAGTATGCCATAAAGAGGGTCAACTTTCCAGATTGGTGGATTTGCGCGAAACAGCGATCATGGACTCTGTAAGGAGGTTATACAGCTAACCAGTTCTATGACAACCTTGGCTTAAACATTTTTTACTTATTAATAACACGGTGAAAAATATTACTATTTTCATAAAGGTACATATAAGTAAGCTAAAGGCAAACTTGGCTAGAAGTTTACTTAATTATTACTTTCTGAGTCTTCTAATATTTGATATAATTAGTCTAATGCTTTAAGAAGATAACCTTATTTATAAGGATAAGCAAGCAGCAAATATGCCAAGCGGACCAATAAGACATGCACACGTCCACTTGCAGGAACCCATCAATCTATCCCGGTATTTTCAAACCATTTGCACGGTAATTGCGAACTCCTCTCATCCAATCCCAGGTACCTATTTATCCTTGTTCTCGACGCAATATTAAGATGGTAGAGTCCACCGATATCAACAACATTTCATGTTCACTACCCTCAACGAGTTACCAACCTCAAAGGGTTGGCAGAAGCAGCCCATTATGTTCACCTTGCAGGGCGGTCATGCTATGGATGCGGAGCCCGGACAGAGAGGAGCTCGACGATGAATGCTTGGAGTATCAGCCGAGTTTTGAAGCCCTACAAACTTCGGCCTCGACATGCCCTCTATGCCATTTTGTGTTAAACAAGGTTTTCCCTGAGACCGAGTGGAGGGGCCACAAAGATGAAGAACCACTGAAATACCAGGTCTTGATACAAATCGAGAGGGATATGCGAAGGGGCCTGTTCAGTATGACCTGGCGGGAAACGCCCCTATACCCAAGTCCTAGTGTTATAGACTCTGCGCTGTACTGCTTTTTGGATCCGAATTGTAAGATACCCAACGACCCTTAAATATCTCCAGGCTTGCGCTGACTTTGTGTGTTAATAAATAGACTCCGGGGAGAAGTCTCCATGGCAGCTGAACCAACTAGACTTCGATTCTCGTATTCGAACTGTCCCAAGATGGATAGCAGACTGTGAAAAACATCACACAGGATGCAGTGATACAGTATCCATCTTACCGAAGCGTCTGTTGGATTTAGAGAAAGTTGCCGACCTGGGAAAATTAAAACTACTTGAATCATCCACCATTTCCGGCAATCATGTTCGATACGCTACCCTCAGCCATTGCTGGGGGCCCCCAACTTCAGAGCGGCCCTCAACAACTATAACCGCCAATCTAAAACAACGTCTTCGAGGCATTGACCTGGATGAAATGTCCTTGAACTTTCAGCATGCTGCATTGGTTTGTGTCAAGCTTGGTATTCGATATCTCTGGATAGACTCACTTTGCATCATCCAAGATTCCACGGCAGACTGGGAGGTTGAGGCCGCCAAAATGGCCAGTATTTACCGCGGAGGCTACTTGAACATCGCCGCTGTAGCGGGCAACGATGCACATGCTGGTTTCATTGGAACTGCTCCTATTCCAAACCGGCAAGATCGATTTACTGAAACTCACTATTCTATCCAATCCACCGATGACAAGCATGAGGTTCAAGAGTCGATATACATTCAGCCTAGCCTTGGGGTTGAAGAATGTCGCGAATTGTCTCCAAAGCACTATCCCTACTTTAGTAGGGGCTGGATCCTTCAGGAACTAATCTTGGCTCCACGGACAGTCATCTTCACCAAGGGGCAGCTCTTCTGGCAATGCCGCCATCGCTTCCGGTCCGAAGACGACACCTTGTGCTCAGATGCGTTCCTGACTTTATCCAACGGTTCCCCTAGCGCGCATAAGGCCTTTGACCTCAGTTCTCTCCAGTTGAGTCGGGATACATGGAGTCTATGGGTTTCATCTTTTGTTCGACGTCAGTTGACATATGCATCCGATGTTGCACCTGCTATTGGTGGACTGGTCAGCTTCTTCAGTCACCAAATGAACTGCACTCCCGTGTTAGGACTCTGGAAGGAGACTCTGGCGATTGACCTCAGATGGCGGCTCCTCCACAACGAGAATTGGAAACAAGAGAATGGATTTCCCTCCTGGTCTTGGCTCTCTCTTCTGCCATTCTCTGGTACAGAGGCATATTTCATTCCGCCTGGACCTTATGGCAGGTACGCGAGTTTTCTAAGCGTTGAACACTGGGAGGAGAAATGGACGGGACCTGCATATGCTTCAAAGCTCGAAAGCTCCAAACTTGTTGTCTCCTCACTTGTTCGTAACACAACGTTGAACTTCCCTGAAGGCAAAAGGGCCGAATACGAAGGGACCATGCAAAAGGGGAGGGAATACAAACTGTCTGTTTCAGACTTTCCGAGCTGGGAGGGGGGTTTGGCGGTTGAATATCCATTTCCTCCAGGTACAAGGTTTGATGTAAAGCTTCTTCACCTTTACCAGGAATTCAGTGTCGTTGTTACGGATTACTACCTTGTGATCATGGAAAAGGAGGATAGACCCGGCTGTTTCTTCCGCGTCGGATCGGGAACCGTGAGGTTCAGGCATGACCAGCAAGTACCGGAAGGGGAGTTTGGTGAGATGCACTTTACGAAGAGTCATGTTGAAACAGTTGAACTAGTTTAGAGATGATTTATGGCAGGTTTGGAAATGGTTATCCAAAGATCGGTACGGACTGGAGGCCGTTGTATAAAAGTACAAAAGCTAGCAATAATACCAGAGCTATCCGTGTATCAACCCCACCAACACCGTAAGTCCAAGCGATCATGAGCTCTGACTTCCTGGGTTCATTGCAAACCTATCCTCTTGTCAGGCTAGCCAGCAATGCCCACGTCAAGAATGAATAAAAGTCGAATAAGAGCAAAGAGAACCGTGCCATACACATTGCGCCAGTCTCGACTCGTCATTGTAGCCCTCGACCAATTGTGCGGTGGGTTTCTCATCTCCCACATACTGCAAATAATCAAGACATCCATAATGAAAACAGCTCCATTGGAGATTTTCCATATGTTCAGATCATCTGTATAACGCAGAAGGCCACCCTGCATTATCGAAGTGATCCAGTATCCTCCAGCGACTTGCCAAAGCCAGGGGTCGTAAGCCACCACGCGCGGTACAAACAGAGGTGAGAGCCTTCCAAGGACTGTATCGCGATGGAAGATAAGCAGGTAGCCTGTTATAAAAGTAACAAAGGGGTCAACCCAAGTGAATACGATGCGGTATATGATAGGGATGGCTGTTGTTGACGCCATGGTGGCCTTGAGGATTATTGTACTTGTTATTATAGTTGCCAAAGAAATGCATTATTTGATGAAGGTTTGCATATTGTCATCTCACGAGGAGCTTGTGTTAAATATGTAGGCACATTTGCGTGTCAGCTGACGCACAATGTCTAAGAAGGCAAAGAGGGGTAAGCTTGCTGCAAAGGATAAGCTGACCAGATGACGTTAATTTCTCTTATCAGTTTTCGCTAACTGTCAACAATATATGGATGTCCGACCGGAAAGCTTATGGTTCGAAGCCTTGAAGTTGTCGATTCACCAATGTTTATAACGGATCAATGGTGAATGTGACACCTTGTGGAATATCTCGAGTCTTAATGACCACTGCAGTGTTTATGCATAGTACCTAGCGCAGTATCGATGTCCCCTCGCTCACAGGCTGACCAGCAGCATATCAGTGCTATAAATCTTGAACGGACTCACGGATTTTGGCAAATTTTGACAAGACCCGTGACTAACGTAGAGCTACCTCGTTTTGAAACAACTGAAAGTATTTGTCATACTAAAACAGTGCGAAGAGAATCTCTAACTCACAAGGCTCAAGTACAAGCAATACACATATGCGTGTCATATGAGATTGTGACGAGACATATCTCCATGACTCTTGTTCATGGACATGGCCAGGGAGGCAGGCTATGCAGTTTATGAATAGCAGCTCAAGATCAGTTGAACAGAGAGCTGATTACTTCGTATATGTACTGATTCGAGTACTCTGGTGGCTATATAAATTCCAACGCATGACAGAAAATGGGATCCTTCTCTTGTTTTGCTACCACACGTACAGCTGCCTGCTCTTCTCAAAAAATATTCAACCAGCAATTAAACTTCACAACCACAAATCTTGACATCATGCCTGCTCAGCCTCGACCACCCCAACCTTGCCCCAAGCCAGCCCCTCCACCTCCACAGCCTGGACCCAAGCCTCCAACTTCACTAAATCATTGTTCCGATGGTCAACAATGCCAGTCTGGCAGTCAATTGAATCATGTTGATTCTGCGACCAGGGCTATTCAGGAGTAGTATTCATAATGCGCCGGACTTCAATAGTATCAGATAGTCTAAGAAGTCAATCAGAATCTTAGTATCTCCCTGTACTCCGTATCGTAAACATGTGGTTTTCCTTATACAAGCGACCTGTATTATAATAAAAACTAATTTCCCATTCCTTCAGCCGAGTCATTCTAAACAATCTTAACATTGGTATCCCAAAGCAAGAGTACTATTTTAGACAATGTAGCTTAACTACTGTTTTTATAGTCTGCAACTCTAGACCCTAGGCCTAGGCACTCCCATTGCTCCATAAATTGTTGTTAGTCGGTGCTCAAATAACAAGAACCAGCGTAATTGGTTTAGTGGTAAAATTCTCCGTTGCCATTCGAGCAACGTCGGGGAGCCCTGGGTTCGATTCCCAGATTACGCATTACCAGGCGCTTCTAAGCGCATATATCTTTTTGACAAGGTGCCTTTTTGCCAATTTTGTTTGTATTTCAGGTAATGCAATGCGGGGGTGATTACCATCGAACGCGACGGCGAACCAGCGCTATGGATAATGATGAGAGCCCGTCTTGACCTGAACCTCTGCTGTCAAGATGGGTATATGTAAAACACACTTCATATGCTTTTTACTAGCGGTATGAAAAAAATCAATTTTATATTATTTTTATGCTGAGCAAGTAGGTTCTGTCTGGATACCCTATGTCGTCGCGCGAAAGAGGAACCCCGTTAAGTAAAAGAGGAAAAGATAACTTATGATGAGCAGCGCCGATCTTGAAAGCGCATAGAGATGGATTGGTTAATTAACTTGAGATTTATTTATTGCTTCTTGCACTATTCCTTTACTGTTGTAGTGGATGGCTGCCGCTTGTTAAGGTAGTAAGATTACTAGGTCTAGGGCGTGTTCTTCTTCCGCCCACGCTAATTTGCAATCTTGAAAACGGTTGGCATTCTTTAACATTACGCTCTCTTAACACACTGTACTACTCTGTTGACTCTTAGAAATCTTCAAGTCGATACACAGAGTACGAGGGCTCTTCGTATGGATGGGCACTGAAAGGCTGTCAGCAGCAGCAGGGATTATGGAAAAAACCACCGACCTCTTCAAAGCCTTCACCGCATTTCTGGCAACCTCCTCGCCGACACAAATGGTTTCAACACGGGCTTCTTCAACTTCTTCAAGCTTGCCAACCTGGCCAAGATGCGGCTTTGCTGTGTCGCCTGGGCGAAATTGGCCAGTCCCTACAACAGTCCAGCAACACTCAGTGTAATTTCCCGGTCCAGGGTAGCGACCTGCTCCAGCGGCGAAAATGGCGTCTTTGCATTTAGCCAGTGACACTGTGGGCACATTGAAGACGAGTCTGAAACGTGTAACAGTTGTCATTGCAGTAACTTGGCTGATATGCGAAGTTCGAGGGTTATTGACTTTGGGGTGTTGTTGGAACTGAGAAGGCGGGGTAATGCTCAGATAACTTGTGTCGATACGAGACAGGCTGCAACCCTACCAATGACTACGGAAAGCAGTGAAATACGGCGTGGTTATGGCTGCTAGTAGTGTCATGCTTACATACCTAGTTAGCTATAAGAATAAATCGCATGCGGATAATAATCTGGGGATGCTGTCTTTGCCTTGCAGGCATATAGACGGCAATGAGATCGACGACCCCGGCTTCTAACGACAAAAGGCTAGTAAACACAGCCAAGTGTGCGGATATTACCATTTTGAGAGACAAACCTGGAGATGTGTGGTCAAGAGGACGATTAGGTTTACGGGCGCATCTGGAGTCCCACCCACTTGGGCAGATCTTGAGATCTAACGAGATCACAATCCTCACGCCGATAGTCCAATAGCCTTACTAGTCAGATGAGAAGACCCCAAACACAGTATATACAAAGGACCACCACCGTTATCAAAACAGAATTCTATCAACAGCCTCCGGGAAGGTCAGAAATTGCAGGGTAACAAGGCCAAAAAGAAAAGCATTTAAGTACATAGATCAGCAAAAACATACAACAGCGGGGATTCGCTGGTCGTCACCGACCCAACTACTAATCCGCCCCTCACTGGCTTGACTATGGGAGAGCGGACGGGATCCCGTATTTTCCAGTGGGTATGGTCGTATGTGATAGATTTTGGTGCTCTGATGCCAGATAAGGGTGAGGGTTGGTGGCGTGCTGCAGCCCGAGCCGATCATGTTTGATATCGTTTGGGTCAACGAATATTCTCGGTACTAGGCGACGCGAAGCTTAGGCGATAGCGTGTCTGATGTGAATACAAATGGCGTGCAATGATGGGAGGGCGGATGGCTTAATCTCTGACAGGCGCGTCGCTGCTTCATGAAGGCCGATGTGGATTGCTAAGCTAGGAGTTGGACTCGCAGTACCTGTGACTGTAAATTATGGAGTCTACCGCTTGTTGATTTTAGTGTCGAAGGAAAATTTGCGTCCATGACAATGTCATATGATTGGGATGGAACCGGTTTGCTAGGAATTATGTCCGTTTGGTTACGTTGGTATTTACTGCAGCTTTCTCCATTAGGGGATCGTTTGGCATCAAGAAGTTTGCTAATTCTCCGAGATAAGCAGCTTTGGAGGTATAGGAATACGCCTCAACCGTGGCCTAGATATGTTATTTGCATTTGAGCAGTGTGGCTGCAAGCTTGGTCTTTCCGTATCCTGCATTCTCCTGGTTGGACGTAGATTTACAGATCATTCCTTATAGCTGAAAACCTTTGAAGAAATGTACTACTGAAGGCTGACTTGAATTTGAATCATTTTGGAATTAAGGTCCGGCTGTGTATGTATGTAGTTGAGATTGCTGGCCAGGGGGAGTTACCACGGCATCTTGTTCAGAAGGATTGGCGTAATAGGACTCGAAAATATGACGCGAAGTCATCTCAGTAGTAGAAATGCCAACCTCTTCAACTATTCCCACATTAATTCGCGAATATTTAATTACTGATAGAGTATCCCAAATCGCAGTAAAGAACGCTCGTATGGAAACCACTCGGCGTTCCCCGCGCATAGGATAGTAGAGGCATCACCACCCAAGGCGAGCAACCAAACGCGAGGACTCACATCTCGACGACAGCAAAAAGGAAACGAATAAAAAGGAGAAAAAGATGACCTTTATCAGCAAAAGTAAATGATCATTGCGTAATCTGGGAATCGAACCCAGGGCTCCCCGACGCTGCTCG